>JAJHNS010000075.1:40000-106113 GCA_027564155.1 Gymnocypris eckloni scoliostomus
TGATCATCCAGGCGTTTGCGATGACGTGAACTTGAAGACAGTTGTACAAACGCGGATGGGTGACATGAATGGAGATGATTCCAGATCAGCGATTTAGTATTTGGTTTCCCAACAAGGTCCATCACTCATCACAAAATAAATATGCAGAATAAACAGTATTTTCCTGCGCTCAAACCTGCCAATCTAAAGGAAGCTATTAAACGGGCAGACTGGGACAATACTACGATCAAAGAGGTAGGGCTGTAGTACTCGAGTCCGGTCTCGAGTCCGGACTCGAGACGTTTTTCTATCGTCTCGGACTTGTCTTGGACTCGTTGGTATTTGGACTCGGACTTGTCTCGGACTTGGTCATCGGACTCGCCAAATGTTCAAGTTGGTCTCGACCGAGTCCAGCAATATATGCTTTTTTTTTCTCTTTCAAAACAAAGACTCGCTTGTTCCGCAAATGGGTAATGTAATGGCCATTGGTTTAACTCCATCTAGAACGGGCATTGTCATTGGTCCCCTGTTAAATGCGCAGCTCCGTCATATGAGTGTGCGCTTGGCTCTGAGTGTGCGCGCTGCCTGGAGGCATACATAATCTTTATTTTGGCCACAGACACGCTGTCGGCAAGTTGCATAAAACAGTTTGGTTGTACAAAGTTCGTTGGAGTTTTCCCTCTCACTTTCCTTCGCTTTTAAATACCTTATTAATGCCCGTGCGCATTTTGCTTTCACTTTCATTTCAGGTCAATTGCTTATCTATAATTTACAACGACACATTTTCTGCAATAAACATGGGACTTTAATTAACAAAACGAATAAAAATACACCATTACCATGCTATAAGCCTAATATAAAATTACAAACTTGCAAAAGGTTTAAATGTAAAAAAAAAACTGACAATCATCAAACGCCGTGGCACCAAATGAATAAGAAAAAGAACGAATAAGAGCAAAACGAATAAAGCCTGGAGGCACGGAATACAACTGGATGTAAAATAAAATAAATTACACAAAAACGTAAATAAAGTAAAAAATAAGCAAACACTGTGGCAATGGCTGGGCGATTTATCAGATTTTATCGATTAATTCGAATTTAATGTTTTGCCACAATTAGATTTTTTATAAATCGAGGAATCGTGATTTTGAATAGAAATATTACCAAACGCTAGAATTAGACACTTTGATAATAACAGTAAAGAGAAAAGAACAATCCAACCGCATGTCGGTGCACATGATTAACCGTCATGTGTGATGCTCTCTAGGTGCCATTCACACAGAATGTGTTTTTGTGTTGACGCGGGCAGTGGAATAGGAAAAATACAAGAAGATGTGAGTTAAACATCTTTTAATAACTTGAGTGCCGCGTTTTTAGAAAGCCGTTTCATGCACGAGACGCTGCAAGAGACGCGAGCGCAACCGTCAAACGCATCCATGCTTACATAGAAAAAACAACGGAACAGCAGCGTAATTGAATACAAAACCCGTGAAGAAACTTACTGTACATGTACTGTATATCTGATATTTCAGATTTGCTTCAGGGTGACAGGCTGAGACCAGCTGTTCATTGTTTTACAGAGCCTTTATAGTTAATAATAGCACTCTAGATGTTATACCTTCAGTCATTTTGAATTGGAATTACTTGAGTTTTTTTGAGCATTTGTCTTGTATTATTTCAGAACATATAGCCTAATATGCATAATATAAGTTTGTACAAGATGTAGTTGTAGTTCATCTTTTCTGCAAAGATATTTAGTGATTTGTTTCACATTTACATCATGAAGACAACGTCATGTGTGGTGCACTTAGAATATACTATTCTTTAACTAGAGGGTTAATAAAGAGAAAGTTTCTTGAATCATGTTGTAGTTACATTTTCAAGTTGACTAGATAAAATCTTACAAAATCGAGAATTGGTCAAATATAAGTGAAATTGCTAAACCTAAAATATCCTCCTGAGACGCCCCCCTAAAAAAAAAGTTTTCATGTCATTACATTGTTTGAATGACATAAGAAAAACATTTTTTTTTTGAAAAACTATCATATTTGATTATATGTCCTCTGTAGAGGACACAAGGACAAAAATTAAATGGCATGAATAACGCAAAATCAATGGGAGTTTTTGAATCACCAAATACATTTTAGGTTTCAGGATTTTTTATACTAAACTTTGTTTAAGGATGATTCTCAACTATGTTTTAAAATGTATAACAAAATTATTTGATATACCATTTTGTTTTATGCAATATGTGTGTAAAAAAATCCATAAACTGGTTTCCCATTAAACACAGAGTACCTATACACTATATCTAATTTGCTTATTAATGTGTTGCTGTTGGGACAGAATGTTGAAAAAAAAATCATAATGGGAGTAATACATGGCCAGATTCTCATAATAATATATCATATTTCATAAGCAAACTGATATATAATTTATTTCCCTATTCAATAGCTATGTCTCCCAAAATGCATAATAAACATGCTTTTAGTCCTGGTGTCCTCTACATTGAGCATGTATGAAATTATATCCTGTTTCATAACAGGAAGTCATATTTGAATATGAAAACCCATAAAATTTTCCAGAGATGTTGCTTTATGACAAACAATCTGAAAATGATTCAGATTTAAAAGACATTACAGAATATAATCATATTGCCATAAGGATGTACAATTTTTCACTAAATTAAATATTGCCATCTTTAAAGGCATAGGAGAGGGTTTAAAAAACCTTTAGTATCTCTATAAAGCCCTGAATGTGATCTGTACAGGACATCCAGGCTTATAACTGTGACATGTGAGGTCTCAGCGAAATTCACTAAAATATAATGTCCACTACAGAGGCAAAAACTCCATAGCTGGGTCTCAGGAGGAGAAATAAAATAGCCTAATTTGATCCTACAGTGTTGCTGCACATGCTTTAGATCATTACAAACAATAATGCAAAATTATTATATTAGAATAGAAGATATGGCGTCTCTCGTATCACATAAATTATCAATAATTAAATATGTGGTTTTGAAGATTCATATCAGGAAACGTTAAAGTCATCCTTTATCATCCCTTTCTGTTTGCTTAAACTCGAAAGCCTGGATTGCATGAACAGTTTTCTGTCGTTAAGCTATGCAAGTTAATAGTGTTGTAAATGTCATGGACCTGTGTCATGCTACAGGCGTAACCAGCTGCTAGTAGTTAGCCGCAGGCTAGCGCCAACATTGTTAATGCCAACAACGGTAGAGTTAAGCCATGATAAGTAAACAAATGTTTTCTGTAAACTGTAGACTGATTTAATAGTTAGGTGAAGTTTGATATCTGGCATAAATTGTGACCTGTGGCATGCTACAGACGTAGCAGATAGCAGACTAGCTTTACATTAGCGCTTTCACTATGACAACAGTAGATTGTGTTGTAATCAATGTGTGCAATTCTTTTTTGTAGGAGAGGCATCACTTGACTCCAGTAGTCCTGACTTTGTGCCCTCCTTGTTTGTGTACACAAAACAAAGCCAGACACCTAAGACAAAAATGGAAAGGTACAAATAATAATAAAAAAGTATCTTATCTATCTATAAGGCTTGTCTGTTTCTCCTTGACACAATATGCCGGTCTATTAGCCGCGCCATTTTTCTGACCCCAAGCTGCGCGCGCACCCAACCTAGGCTTTCGATGTTTACAAACATTGAAGGGGTCTATAACACAAACAAATCATCCTCCTGGCGACTTTTGTTTTTGTCAAAAGCGACAAATCCAGCTACTTTTACTGTCTCTGTCCTATTTGGTCGATATATTTGACCCATTGAACAGCCTCAACCTGTCTTTGCAAGGCCGCGAAACTCATATTTTGCTCCTTGCAGACAAAGTGCACGCCTTCACACAAAAACTAGACCTCTGGCATGGCCGCATCAGTCAAGGGAACTGCGACATGTTCCCCAGCCTTGCAGACTTTATCACTGATGCAGGCCACGTCACCGCGATTTCTCCTCCCTATTTCAATCAGCGTCTGAGCACCTGTCAGCAATGAGAAAACAATTTGCGGCGTACTTTAAAGAGGATTATCGCTCTTTTGCGTGGGTTCGAGATCCGTTTGTGTGCACAGCAAACCGAGCTATCAATTGATATGCAGGAACAGCTTATTGAGCTGAAGAGTGACAGTAGACTGAAGGAACTCTTTAGCTCCTGCCCTCTTCGTCATTCTTGGCAGCATTGATGCAGGAATATCCTGAACTCTGTGACTTCGCCTTGAAGATTCTCCTTCCTTTCGCATCGACATATTTGTGTGAGGCAGGATTCTCAAAAATGACTGCACTCAAAACGAAATACCGCAATCTTGCACAAATCGAGGATTTGAGGCTATGTTTATCAAACATTGAGCCAATAATTGAGGATCTTTGCAAGGCAAAGCAGGCTCAGGTCTCACATTAACATCACCTACCTGCAAGCTTCTATAAAAAAATGCTAATGATGCCTACTATTAGGCCTAGTAATAATAACAATAATAAAGCATAAATTAATATCAGAGGTCTGGTGCCAATTCCCAATTATAGCAATAGCCTAGTAATGATAATAGGCCTATACTGATAATAATAATAACAACAACAACAACAAAAATAAAGCATGTAACCTCATATAATTATATAGCAATAGCCTAATGATGATAGGCCTACTACTACTCATAATAATAATAATAATGTCTGCAAGCTCACATTAGAAGTCTGGTGCTACTGTCAATTATAACAATAGCCTAGTAATGATAATAGGCCTACCTACCGCTACAGATGATAATAATAATGTGGGCCTAAAAATAATAGCCTATAGGGCTATCTATCTATCTATCTATGCAAGGTGGTGTGGGTGGTGTGTGGGGGGGGGGCACTGGGCACCCAACTGCAATGAACCCCTGCACTAGTGCACTCAAGTGTACTACAAATAGGGAATACATACATTTTTTAAATATAGAGTGAGGCTAAGTTCACACTTGACATCTTTTTAAGCTGCCAGCATCTGTTTTACATTATAATCCTATGGAGTATACCGTGTTTTCAAAAAAGTCCCGAGTGCTTTTTAAAACGCCACCACAAGCGCCTTTTTCTGCAGCTTAGAGCGTCTTTTCAAGCTGAAAAAAAGTTTAACTTTTCTAAAAAGAAACGCCCTACGTCAAGCGCCTTTTTGACAGCTAAACAATGACAAGCGAGTGGCGAGTCGTTTCCATAACAACAACAAAAAAGATAGCCGGTAGACAGATAGTACTAGTTTCTCAGCACAAGGAGTTGTATGAAACTGTGCATTATCCAGCCGGAGCTCCTGGACTAAATTGTTGGAAGCACCATACAGTTTCCTTCCCCGTATAATGTCGCGCTCCCACAAACGTTGTTGTGAACCGACATACCCTCCCCGTTAACTTCAAAAGCCAGCATTTCTGCAGCACACCGTGCTAGGCTACCGTTGCCGCTGTTGTTATAGCAACAAAAGACACCCTCGGCTGCAATTTGTAACCAAAACGCTACCAGCTTTTTTTTTTTTACTAAAAAAGCACTTGTCAACTTTTTCTAGTCAAAATAGGCGACTTCTTAAAAGTGCATTTTGTTCATATTCATGGTGTCCCAAAATAGCAGTTTAGTTCACTTAGATAATCTTAAGTTTATTTTAAGAAGTGTTAAATAATAATTTTAGTATAAGTACAAAATTAGTGCACAAAAATAGAGCACTTTAAGTACATTATGGAAGTGTGCTTTTTTTTTTACCTGGTTAGAGTCAATGAACAGTGCAAAAAATAATTTTCTTCCTTAATATTTTTGTCTTGTTTTCTAGTATAAATATATACAATTTCTTGAATCAGGATGCATTTAATTGACAAGTAAAATGACAAGTTATGTCTTGTTTTCTGGAAAGTTATTCAAATTTTATTGGCTTTTGTAAAAAATAACTGCCAATGGGGAAAGAAAAATTATCTTAATTCGAAGGCTAAATAAGATTATTTTTCTTACTCCATTGGAAGACATTTTTACTTGTTTTAATCAAAACCTACAAAAATGTGGATATTGTTTTCAGAAAACGAGACATAATATCTTGTCATTTTACTTGTCAAGTAAATGCATTCTGATTCAAGAATATAGTATTTATACTAGAATATAAGACAAAAATACTAAGAAAAAAAAAATTGCATTGAAAATATCAGACAAACAGAGCCAAAACCCAGCAGAAGGTGAAGCCGATGGCAGAGGGTTTGGACCTGTGTCTGGCCTGCATGCGCAGCCCCTGCTCGATGCTGCTGCTCAAAGCCTCTTTGTTGTGCAGGCGGCTCAGCTGCTCCAGAACCTTGTCCTGATGTGCCTCGTATTCGTCACGGCTCGGGTACATCTTAGAGATCAGGGCATCAAAATTGGGGTCAGCACGCAAAGAGCGCTTGGACACCAGCTTCTTCCTGCAGGTGGGGCATTCTTTATTCCTGCAACAGAATGAGAAAAGAGAAGGGCAGCGCTGAGCAAGAGAGATCTAGAGTCTACAGGACTGAAACACTGGATCTGGAGACACACCCGGAGCGCAGCGCTGTGACGATGCACTCGGAGCAGAAGCGATGCAGACACTCTTTGGTGGTCATGGTGTTCTTCAGCATGTCCAGACAGATGGGACACATCAGCTCGCTATGGAGGCTTCTGGGAGACACATCGATCTCTGTGCCGTCCATGATTGCCTCCTGAAACAACAGCACACAAAACCACACGCTTCAAACAGCAGAGCAGGAGCGGAGTTCTACCCCACTCCTCCATAATGTCTAGTGATGAGGTGTTTTTGTGGGCGGAGCCTGTCTGGTGGCAGAAAATGAGTTTTAAAGTAGCAGTCTATGGAAGCCATGAAATCAAAGAACAAAAAATGTAATTGAGTTTATATTTTAAAATCATGGCTTTATTCTCCCAATTCCGAGATTATATCTCACAATTCTGATAAGAAAAAAAATCAACTGGCCATTCTCTCTTTTCCCCTCGGCTCAGAATCATGAGTTTATATCCAACACTTCTGGCTTTTTTTTTCTTTCTCAGAATTGACAAGCTCAAAATTATTGATTTGTGTGTGTGGGGGGGGTAAGAGTGAGACTGCGAGTAGGTGTCTCTGTGAATTAGGGCTGTCAAATTGGCTGAAAAACTAAGTTTGAATTTTATACTAAAATATTAATCAAAATACGAATTATATTCAAATTTAAAAGGCATAAATTCAATTAGGGAAAAAAAGCTTTGGCCTTCTCTCCTGGGGCCACAAGAGAGCGCATCGAGCTAAATATTACCAAATACATGTTTCTTCAAAGTAGGGCTGGGCAATATGAGCAAATATTCATATCTTGAATATTTTTTGGCTGATTTGCGGTATACGGTAAAATTTAATGAACAAATAAATCAAGTGAATGTAACCATGTAGGCATATATAATGTGCAAAAAGGATTAAAATCACATAACATTCTAACATTGCGATTTAAAAACAAAAATAATGCTTTTAAAGCAAAGTTAAATTTACTAAACTAAAAAATGAAAAAGAAAAAGCACAGATTAGACTAATTGAGTATTTTGATTACCCCATTACAGTCACTTTACAGTTAGTGCGATCATACAAATAAACTTACTTGTATGTTTAAAATGTCCAACTACAAACATTTCAGCAAAATGTATATTTTAATCAGAGTTATTGCGCTCTTATTTCATTGCGCTCAGTCTGTTTGATGTGCAGTTCTCAACCTTTTTTTCCACTATGGTCCAAGTGCAAGTCTCACGGGCCGCATGCATGTCATTTACATATTACGTCATCAATACAAACTAACCAGATTTATAATATTATTTATAGCATAAATATTATGATATCTAAACGATTAAGTTTATTTAAATAATTCTATTCACCAATTATAAAACACCCGATGCTGTCGGGAACCAATTTTGTGAAATTCTGCTCGAAATGAAAAATGAGCACAATGAAGTTGAGATCGTAAATTGCAGTCTGTAAGACACGCACGGAAGTGTTATTGAACACTCGACATTGCAGAAAGTATGCGTTCACAAATGTAGCCTATGTTGATCCAAATATGGAAAGAATTTTAGAATTTAATAATTTGAGGTTCTCTCCAGAGATGTTTTGCCACATTTCTGTAATAAGGATGATTGATGCGTAGTAGTTTATGGGTTTCTTTTTGCCTGAACTATCTTCACCGCTGATGCTGAAACTATTCTTGTTTGAATGCGTTCCTTCGCTGGCATTTTCCACATTTCGTTTTCTCCCTTAACAAATTTGTCCATTCTGATGCTCAATTTTACAGAACTAATGGCTGCTGATGACTATTTGAATTTAATTCTGCCAAAGTGTGCGCTTGTAAGTGTTCGTTAAAAGCGTAACATTAATTACGTGAAAACATAGGTCTGCTCATGTCTGAAAATAATATATGAAAAACTAAATTATTTTACATAACAAAAACATTAACTTATATTTGTTTAGTACATTTTTAAATGAATGTAAAAACTAAAACTAGTTGTATAACTGAAAGTTATTTTTTAATTATGTTCAACACATACAACTGTAACATTCAGCATGGTGGGCAGCATGCGGCCCGCAGGTTGAGTGACTGAACTTCAGGTCATTTCAAAACTACTCGTGACATGTCAGGTTTAATGTTCAGAAATGATTAAGATTTGATTTATCTTCAAAAGACTTGGAGTAGTGTACATGACTACTTTTATGAAAAAGAGTTACAGTTGTCCTGTAGAGTTTAGCTCCAACCCTAGTCAAACACACCCGAAGAAGCTAATCAAGGTCTTCAGAATTACTAGGGCTACAGGTAACTTAGGTGGTTTATTTTCAGGGTTGGAGCTAAACTCTGCAGGACATCGGCACTCCAGGACTGACGTTGCCTACCCCTGGTGTAGGCCGATAGAAAATAGTTTGTATAGTATAAAAAACATTACGTCTATGGAGAGTCCCTAAAAGGATACCTGACCAGACGTGTGTGTGTTAGAGAGAGTATATATATATATATATATATATATATATATATATATATGTATATATGTATATATGTATATATATATTTATATATATATATATGTGTGTGTGTGTGTGTGTGTGTGTGTGTACCTGTGGCGTTCGGTGGAGTTCGTACAAACTCAGCTCCCATGTCTTATTCAGGGTTTGAACGCTGATTGGATTCGCCATCATGACTTCACGGAGGACTAAAGCAGAACTGAAGCAGAACACACACGTGCAAACTTCATCAGACACTCAAATTCACAACCTGAAATCCCGTTTGAAATTAAACATGCACAAATATTCCCGGATTTACTTCATGAAACAACCTTTACTACATAATAATTATCTCTTTTAAACCGGGTTTTAAAAGTTTACCAGTACACCAATGAACCACGTAGTATTACAGTATTGCACGTTTACAGTGGTATTTATATGGTAAAGTTACCTAAAACAACTACCACATTACCACGGCTCCTTAAAACATGGTAATACTACAGTAACGTTACATTACTCTGATGAATGATTAAACAAAGAGCATCGCTCACACTCGGATGTCAGACTGTCATCTACTACTCATCGTTCTCAGCACACAAGAGAAAACGTCTTTAAATGCAATCGTCCTCAAACCGGATGTTGTTTTCTGCGTAGTCACCCTCACTTCATGCTCGATTCCCCCTCCTGGCCAAGTGCAGAATTGCGTAGATAGTCCTCACTGCAGAACACAAGATCTGAGATGGGTATAAACGGAGGTCGAGCCAGCTGCAGCAAATGGGCAAGCCGCAAGTGGGTGGGACTTAAGCTGAAAGTGGGCTGTACAAACCATAGACATGGTACAAACCAACAGAAGTTGATTTTGATTGGTTTGTTTGATGTCATGTGGGTTGTTTGATCGGTTCACGTTCCCGGTGGAGGTAGTGGGCGAATTTTTTGTAATCCATTAAAAAAAAAAAAAACGAAGACAGCGGCGGCACGGTAGATGAGTGGAAGAGTTAAAGAGTGATGTTCAGTTTTTGTTTGTTTTGTAAAACTAAAAAGTATTACAAGCTGTGAATAGTCCTGTGGCTGTGAATAGTGCGGTGGCTTTTGCACAAAGTTTTCTTAGTACCACACACAGCTTACAATCTGTAATGTGCCTGACAATATCTTTTTTTTTCTACAAAACTAATTTTCTCTCCAGGTTATGGATACCGAAGGCCATAAGCAGGTAATGCAATTGCATGGCATTATCAATTTGGTAACACTTTCTATGAAGCCCATACAATACATTATAAGGGTATTTTAAGGCATTATAATGAATGCATAATGCATTATAAAAAAGTAAAACATTATAATATTTCATCTTATGAATATTCATAAGAACAGTTTTAATGTATTATAATATTTACTTATTAGTGGTTATAACATTTAAGAGTATGGTGATTTATAACACACAGTGAACATGATGCATCCACTTAAGTTACAATGGATTATATTTCTCATAGTTATAATGTAATATAAGTCTCCCCACCCAGCAAAAACTCGTTGAAAAGGCGTCAAAAGGCGACAATGCCAGGCGTCTAAACAACGTCAAAATTTGGTTGAAAAGTGAAAAGACGTCTTTTTCAGGTCGTCGAAAATAAGTCTATATGTGGTTGTAAAGTTAAAGTTGAAAATACGACCGTAAATACTTATTACAACTGTGAATTTATTGTTTATATTTATATTTAATATTCATAATTACTGTCAAAATAAGACAATTCACAAAAGAGTACCAAAATATTTATTGACACATGAAATACATCTTTCACGTAAAAAAGACACTTTCCTGATCGCATCTTCTGCCTGCACCTGATCAAACATACCGTAAAAACAGTAATATTGTGAAATATAACTACAGATAATTGTTTTCTATATGAATGCATTGTAAAATGTAATTTATTAATGTGAACTGAATTTTCAGGAATATTACTTCAGTTGCAGTGTCACATGACCCTTCAGAAATCATACTAATATGCTGATTTGCTGCTCAAAAAAAACATTTCTGATTATTAAACAGTTGTGCTGCCCAACATTGTTGTGGAAACCATGATATTTTTCAATATTCTTTGAATAGAACTTGCAAAAGAGCAGTTTTTATTTTAAACAATTTCAAATTGTTTTGTACAATTTATTGAACTTTTCATCAAATGAATCCATCTTTTCTGTATAAACATCATTTTTCAAAACAATAAATCTTTAAAATATTGAAAATGTTTATAAAAGAGAACAATGACCAATTATAATCACATTCGAACATATTTCACCCAAAAATTTAAAATCTGTCATTAATTACTTAACCTCATCTCATGTTGCTCCAAACCCATAAGACCCTTTTGTGCAGAACACAGATAAAGATATTTTTAAAAGATGCCTTGTGTGTGCAAAAAACAGCAACAACAAAAATAGTATGTCTTTATTCACAAATTATGTATCTCCAACGCGTTTTCACAAAATCACCATGAGATGACCAGCTCTCACGCCAACGCAACACTGATGCATCATGGTGCTCTTGTGAACGTGTTATTTTGTAAATAAAAAAGCAATGTTTTTTTGTGCACACAAAACATTCACATCACTTCATAAAATAGAGGGTAAACAACTGGGGTCACATGGATTACTTAAATTATGTCTTCTTTACTACCTTTCTGAGGCTTGAAAGTAGTAGTTGCATAAACTGTGAAATGGAGGGGCAGAAATTTATCAGATTTAATTAAATATATATACAGATTTGGAACGGCATGGCAGTGAATGATGAAAATGTTTGGTTTAACAAACACATTAGGTAAATCTGTTCCCTCAGTGGCATCAGCAGATCTCGGGTGATCTCGGGTGATCTCTGCCTGATCTCTGATCTTTTGGTTCTTCTGCTCCTTCCACTAATTCCATCCTGGATTATTGAGCCATGACAAAAGTTTCCACTTTGAAAGCTTCAGCCTGGCTGATTTTTCTTCAGCATCTGAAGTGAGAAAGAAAAAACAACCTAAATGTAAAAATAATACAAATCAAACAGTAAGCGAAACAAAAGCTAGTGAAATCACGCTAATCGTTTGAGCTGTAGCGTGGACCGTTTATCAGCTGGGATCAGCGCAAATAAACTTCTCCAAGCTGAGAACAGGTTTACTCAGGAAGCAGTGTTGATATCGTGATACTGCACCAAGGTTATTTTCGTAAACGAAAACTGAAACTAAGACTAAACTATTGGTCAAAAAACATTATCGTAAGCTGAAATAAAATTAACATTTCTAAATAAATGAAAAACTAAAACTAAACGAAACTAACAACAGTTAGTTTTGCTTTCCCGTGCAAGGATTAGAATGGACTTGCGGAGGAGTCTTAAAAAAAATACAGCCAAACAAACGAAATGTGAATCGTGTCATCTGCTATCTGAGTGAGATGACCAAATCCAGCGGGGTTAATAAAAATCTTATTTACAAATCCGCGTTTAATAAACTTTCACAGCTGTTTACAGATTTTCTGAATTCTATCTGCATTATAAAAATTCTCTTGTCTTGCTATACGCTCTTTCTTAGTGATTTTGTCTCTTGAATGTACGAAAGGTTATGAATACTCTTTTCAAGAGTGTAGAAATTTTAACATGCTCAAACTTAAATGAATGTGCAACTTTCAGTGCAATAGTTTGATTTGTATCAGTTGTAATAGCTTTAAGGATAAAACAGCAAGAATTAATTTTCGTGTTGATGCTTCATGTGTTTGTTCATCGTGGACAGACGCAAAGTTGCACTAAAATAAATATCTCAAAGAGAAAAGACTTTTACTTAATTTCTTGATTTTCATTTATTCCTGTTATGATGAAAGCTCACAAATAGATGTCTTCGCCTAAAAACATATGCAGTCCATTAAACAAATTGTGAACAGCCATCTGAAATCTTGGTGATTTGACTAAAACTAGTGGTGTAGGAAAAATTTTATTTACAAAAGATTGTAATTCTTAGATTAAAAACACATCCCTAACAAAATCTGTTGACATGGGAAATACTGATAAATGTTTTAGCACAGCTATTTACACTCATAGTATTAGAACTGTACATTGAATCACTCGCCATAGAAAATTAATTAGCAGTTCATTAGGGTAAAAAAATTATGACGATAATAGGTGAAACATCCTTTTACATCTCTTTAATGCTGAAAACACAGATGCTGGTGCTTTAATCCTTTAGTAAACTATTTCAAATGACATGATACCTACAAAAGAGTCCAAATGTACAAGTTTTGTGTTCTAGGTGAGAAATTTACACCAACCAAGTTTTTTCATGAACATTAAAAAACAAAATGTATTCCCTCTGGCTGTTAAACGCCTAGGGTAAATAATTAGAAACGTAGGTCTGTCAAATGAGAAAAGTTCAGTCATACATTTCAAAAACTTTTCTGAAGTAAAAAATTATGTGTTTGTCATAAACACATCCAAAGAGTTATCTACTCATGTGAGAAAAGCACTTTGGTGTATTATCATCAGGCTATTTTAAAGAAATTAAAGAATAAACTACATTTTTATTTAAAGACAATAGACAGCATGACTTGCTTTAGTGACACAATGTGTTTAAAAGTTTTTAAACATGTTTAAAACTGTAGGTGTAATTATTTTACTGAGATGTTTTAAGTGAAATTTACTGTATATTTGTTATTTTACAGTACACATACCATTTACAGGCTAGATTAAAATTAAAACATTTCTTAAATAACAACAAAAGGTAAAAACAACAAATACGATTTTGCTCATATTTAAAATTTAGCACACACAGATGTTTGTGTGTGTGTGTGTGCCACACACACACACACACAAATTTACATATGCACACAAATTTACATATGCACACAAATTTACACATAGGCACACATATTTACATATGTGTGCCTGTTTGCATTTGCAGTGTATGTTTGTGCTGAGGGTTGAAAATATAAATAGAGTGAAAAAAGAAATAACAAAAGTAGTTACAAACTAAATTAACTCAAATTAAACAACATTTTCCTACATCATAGACCATTTTATTAAAACAAACAGCTTTGGAAGTCTCTATTTATTTAAGTTTGTTGTTATCACTTCTTTATCTGGCTCGTCTCACATCAGTTTGAAACCACATTCTAATAGATTATAAATTCATTATAAATAATACATTCTCAACTTTAACTAACTTTTAAATTCAGCAGTTGTTTGTCATAAACAAGATTCAATAGGACACGCGTCCTTTGACCATACCGCTGAACATTTGGCAGAGGTCACATTCGCAGGTGCACGTCATAAAATCTTTGCAACGGACATTCTTTGATCGCTGAACTACGAAACCAGAAGTAAAAAATGCCAGACCCCCTCAAAAACTCATTAGTTTGCAAATGTGTCGCATCCCCAGAAACGTATTTAGACATTTTACAACATCCTTTTGATCTGATATGCAAGTGTCAGTAATCATACGCGCAGTCTTCAAACTTTCACTCGTTTTGTCGCACTTCGTGAGACGAAATATTTACATATCGTAAGATGTTGTAAAAAGTTTAGGTGTCTAATTACGGCTGAAAATCCAAAGGCCCCCAAAACATTTGCTATCATGCCAGTTTGCGCTCATTCACATACGCCTGTATACGTTTTACTACAAGATAGATTCTGGTGTTTTAACGATCGCTCCACTGATATTTATTTATTTTTAGATGGTGGCTAGATGCACGGTTCTTTTTTATTTTGTTTAACTTTTCCAACTTGTGACAAAAGCTAGCTTTTAAATTGTAATGTTACAAGTTTTTGACATGTGTCTTATACTCTTGCTTAGCGGTCTGATTTTTTTATTTATTTTACACCACGATAAGATAAGGCAGCTCTATATTATTTTTAACTTTTGATGTTAGACTACAAGATTATGTACAAGATTGAAAGTAATTGACAGAGAGATACGAAAGCAAGATCAAATCCAAACTTTTTTTACTGTAAGCATTTGTGGTTGTGAAAACAGTATTACAAAGTACGAAAGAAAATAAGTACATTGTTTGCATCCATTGTTCAAAAACTATAACTATAACTTGACCCTTAGCCTATTTCTAGGGCCTATTCGAAAGCCATGATTGGTTGGTGTTAAGTAAAGTGAAAGTTACCGGAGACGTTCCCTTCTTGAGCTTTCACGAGACATCACGGAGAAATTCTCCGTTATGGGAACGATATTCAATCCCGCCGTGAGAGAGGATATGAGCAGCCTGTACAAATTACACACCATCGAGATAGAATGGACATCATTCCCACCAATAGCGGCACTCATTGGGCGGGCTCGCAGCTGATTGGTGGAGATAAGTCAATGAGCGTCTAAACCCCAGGTATACTAAATTTGTATATCTGGTCAGGGATAAAGTGGGCTGTGCTGAGAACAGGGCAGAACAGAAGCATTAACTGTATTATCAGGGGCTGCACAGAGATAGCTGTGTTAAGCAGTATAAAACATAAATGACAATGGAGGCTGCACCGAATTCAGGGCAGACAACAACAACAGCAATATCATAGAGGGCTGCGCAGAGTAATTACTGTGCGAGCAGCAACACCCGTGAATAGAGGTAGCAAAACATGAATCAGTCACTCACCGACAGCACTGGGGAGGCTAAGTCTGAACGTCCCGCTTGTAAAACCTGGCAAAGGTATTCTGAGAAGAACAGCCAGCTGCTAAGCATATATCCTGAATAGACATACCTCTTGATTATAGCCCTTGTTGAGTGGGCCCTAATGTGCAAAGGGCATTCCAAACCTTGGCTCGTATAAGCAGCCTTGATAGCGTCCACAATCCAGTGGGAAAGTCTCTTTTTGACACGGCCCGGCCCTTCGCTCAACCACCATAGCACACGAAAAGCTGGTCAGATTGCTGTCCGAATGGTCAATGTAAATCCTCAAAGCCCTGATGGGGCACACCGAAGTCTGGCTGTCACTACAGACTGATTATGCTATACGACCTAGTTGAGCACCACTTTGTAGGGGCGTAAACAACTGGCGTAATAGTCCAGCGAAATCTGGAAGGCTGATAGGATGCGCACCGGGGCATCAGGTGGCTTCTCGCCTTTGCGCGCATTTCCACGCCATGGCGTCAGGTGACCCCTCACCTTCGCGCACTTTTCCCACGCAGGGGCGTCAGGTGACTCCTCACCTTTGCACGCATTTCCCGCACAGGGGCGTCAGGTGACTCCTTGCCTTTGTGCGCTTTTCCCACGCAGGGGCGTCAGGTGACTCCTTGCCTTCGCGCACTATATCATCTTGAATGAGTGAGAGAGTGGAGTCCTCTACACACGGCCACCGCTGATGTGGGGCTGGTATCATGTGAATGAGAGGGTATCCTCTACCTACGGCTGCCGCTGAAGTGGGGCTGGTATCATGTGTATGAGAGGGTGTCCTCTACCCATGGCAGCCGCTGATGTGGGGCTGGAATTATGTGAATGAGAGTGTCCTCTACACATGGCAGGCCGCTGTTAGGGGGCTAGTATCGTGTGAATAAGAGAGCAGTGTCTTCCAGACACGGCAGCCACTGATGAGGGGCTGGTATCGTGTGAATGAGTGAGGAGCCATTGCCGTGCGCTTTGCACATGGCAGAAGGCTGCTCTGAGGCGGGGGGCTGCATTCTTAGACAGTGGGTTTTTCCATGTGGCATCTGAGGCGACATGAGAACCCTTAGCTCCCGTATCTGCCCTCGGCTCTACGCTCCACCATGGAAGGAGGACGTGAGAAGCCGGGCTGATGTCCTGTCCTGCAGGTTCGATGGGTGAGAGGAATGTGGACATAGTCGGCATAAGCTCATCACCAGAGTCCTTAAGGTCCACCACTGATCGAGGGCAGACGGATTCATCCTAAAGAAAAAGTCATACTCACCTGAACGCTGTAGAGGCCTGCCCTTGTATGAGCGAACCTTAACTGTGAGCTGTAATAGTTTAAGCCATAATCTAGGTTGTTCAGTAAGTGAAGGAATAAATTCTGACGTAAATGTCGTGGGCTCCACATTTATACTGCCTCGAGCTCATCATTATTTGCATGCATTGCGACAATCGGCCAGTCATTTGGACTGGCGTGAGCCAATAGGACTTCAGGAAATGTTGGAGGGAAGGAGTTCCCAGAACGGAGATGCCGTTCCAGAGCCCGTTCCGTTCCGGGAGCCGACAGAGTCCGCTCCAGAGCCCGCTCCGTTCCGGGAGCCGACAGAGTCCGCTCCAGAGCCCGCTCCTTTCCGGGAGCCGACAGAGTCCGCTCCAGAGCCCGCTCTGTTCCGGGGAGCCGACAGAGTCCGCTCCAGAGCCCGCTCCGTTCCGAGCCGACAGAGTCCGCTCCAGAGCCCGCTCCGTTCCGGGAGCCGACAGAGTCCGCTCCAGAGCCCGCTCCGTTCCGGGAGCCGACAGAGTCCGCTCCGTTCCGGGAGCCCACGCAGTCCGCTCTGTTCCGGGAGCCCACGCAGTCCGCTCCGCTCTGGGAGCCCACGCAGTCGCTCCAGAGCCCGCTCCGTTCGGGAGCCCATGCAGTCCGCTCCAGAGCCCGCTTCGTTCCGGGAGCCGGCGCGAGTCGCTACAGAGCCCGCTCCGGTCTGGGAGCCACGCAATCCGCTCTGTTCCGGGAGCCCACGCAGTCCGCTCCCGGGAGCCCACGCAGTCGCTCCAGAGCCCGCTCCGTTCGAGCCCACGCAGTCCGCTCCAGAGCCCGCTCCGTTCCGGGAGCCCACGCAGTCCGCTCCAAACCCAGCTCCGTTCCGGGAGCCGACGCAGTCCGCTACAGAGCCCGCTCCGGTCCGGGAGCCCACGCAATCCGCTCCGTTCCGGGAGCCCACGCATTCCGCTCCGTTCCGGGAGCCCAAGCATTCTGCTCCGTTCCGGGAGCCCACGCAGTCCGCTCCGTTCCGGGAGCCCACGCACACGCATTCCGCTCCGGTCCGGGAGCTGACAGAGCCCGCTCAGGGCCCGCCCGTTCCGGGAGCCGACGCAGTCCGCTCCAGAGCCCGCTCCGTTCCGGGAGCCGACGCAGTCCGCTCCAGAGCCCGCTCCGTTCCGGGAGCCGACGCAGTCCGCTCCAGAGCCCGCTCCGTTCCGGGAGCCGACGCAGTCCGCTCCAGAGCCCGCTCCGTTCCGGGAGCCGACAGAGCCCGCTCCGTTCCGGGAGCCCACGCAGTCCGCTCCAGAGCCCACTCCGGTCCGGGAGCCCACGCAGTCCGCTCCAGAGCCCACTCCGGTCCGGGAGCCCATGCAGTCCAATCCGGTCCTGGACCCCACTCCGGTCTGGGAACCCACAGAGCCCGCTCCAGGGCCAGCCCCACCCTGGCACCCATGTGTGCCCATTGCTCCAGGCCCTCTTCCACTCCACGGGCCTGGCCCACCTCCCTTCTAGACATTTTTCTGTTTAGTGTTTGTGTAGCGTCTGGGATCCGCTCCTTAAAGGGGGGGTTATGTCACGGTCCTGCTGGTGTGCCCAGGCTGGCCACCAGATGTCTCTGTGTGTTGAGCACATGGCTTGTTGTTTGTTGGTGCCGTGTGCTCCCATGTCGATTGTCTGTCCCCTCCCATCTTGTTACTTAATCATTGTTTCAGTGGCTCCAGCTGTGTCTCCCTCGTTACCCTCATTTGACTCCCTATATAGTCTCCTTGTGTCTGCAGTCCTGTGCTGATCCGTTGTCTAATGTCGTGTGAGTGTTTCACGTTTGACTGTGCTCCAGTCTTCTGCCTGCCTGCTTGTTTTTCCCCTTCGGGGTGTTTTTTGTTCTTTGTTTTGTTTTGTTTTGTTTTGTTATTAAAAAAAAACTGATTTCCTCTGCACTTGAGTCCTCGACCTCATCGCTCTTGACACATTTAAGGCACAGAACCAGATACATATATGTAAACCATACACTTTTAACATACTATTTACTGATTTTCTAATCAGGACTGACATCATGTTACATTAACATCAATTTTTCCTTCTTCATTGGCAGAAAATATAATTGGTTAAAACATCAGAGGTGGAAAGTAACGAATTACATTTACTCGCGTTACTGTAATTGGGTAGCTTTTTTGTGTACTTGTACTTTTTTAAGTAATTTTTAATCTGTAATTTTACTTTTACTTAAGTATATTTTGTGGGAAGTATTGTACTTCGCTACATTTTAAAACACATGAGTAACTGAGTAAAAAAAAAATCGCTCCGTGGAAACAACTGTAGCAAATAATGGGCAGAAGAAGAAACTGGCGCTAAAATCACAAGATGCAGATGCAGATGCAGATACAGATGCAGACGGACAAGACAGGCGTTATTGGTGCAGACCCAACTGAAAACCAAAACCCCGTCGTACTCTGCTGAAGTTGAACTCAAAGGAATGAAGTGAACCCCTGGCCATATATTCATGCTCTATTATGCAGTGTAAGCTGTGTTTGCCTCGGGAGACCGAACTAGCAGCTTATAAATATATCGATATCGCCCTTTCGCAAGCATGTGGAGATAAGGTAAATACTTACATCATAGACCCCTTCAATGTTTGTAAACATCGGAAGCCTAGGTTGGGTGCGCGCGCAGCTTGGGGTCAGAAAAATGGCGCGGCTAATAGACCGACATATTGTGTCAAGGAGAAACAGACAAGCCTTATAGATAGATAAGATACTTTTTTATTATTATTTGTACCTTTCCATTTTTGTCTTAGGTGTCTGGCTTTGTTTTGTGTACACAAACAAGGAGGGCACAAATTCAGGACTACTGGAGTCAAGTTATGCCTCTCCTACAAAAAATAATTGCACACATTGATTACAACACGATCTACTGTTGTCATAGTGAAAACGCTAATGTAAAGCTAGTCTGCGATCTGCTAAGTCTGTAGCATGCCACAGGTCACAATTTATGCCAGATATCAAACTTCACCTAACTATTAAATCAGTCTACAGTTTACAGAAAACATTTGTTTACTTATCATGGCTTAACTCTACCGTTGTTTGCACAATGTTGGCGCTAGCCTGCGGCTAACTACTAGCAGCTGGCTACGTCTGTAGCATGACACAGGTCCATGACATTTACAACACTATTAACTTGCATAGATTAACGTACAGAAAACTGTTCATGCAATCCAGGCTTTCGAGTTTAAGCAAACAGAAAAGGATGATAAAGGATGACTTTAACGTTTCCTGATATGAAGTGAGCGCTACCATCACGAGCCTCTTTGATCGTAGTATTGTCCCAGTCTGCCCGTTTAATAGCTTGCAGTCACAGATGTCGTCTGTTTTTGAAACGGATGAGATCCTGCAGGAATCCTGAAAACTTGACTCCAGAACTGGTGCGATTTTCACAGTCCACGACGCAACAAGTAGGCATTTTGTCTAGGGCTGTGATGGTGGCCGTGACAACCGCGCCACCGGCGGTAGTGCACATGACGTCACACACGGGTGTATTTAACTTTCTCATTTAAGGCTACTTTCCTATTTAACTGTATTATTTATTTGATATTTATTTTAGTGTTTTGCAGGCTGAGTGTTCACTGACGTAAGTGCTAAAATAAACACGTATGTTTGTTAATAGATGATTGAGCCTCATTTATTTATTTTTGCATTTCAGAATTATAAATATATATATATATATATCACAACACCGCGCCACCTGTAGTAGTTGGTCCATTACCACCGCGGTGGTAAAAATCTGCCACCGTCACAGCCCTAAGTTTTGTCTTGACGAGAAATTCTCTGGTTAACACAATGGGATGGAATGAACATTCTGACCCCGACATGCGCACTGCGAACTTCAAATTTTCCTGTGACGTATACCGTGAAGGGGTCTATTGCATTGGTAGTTAAAATGAAGCTTTGACGGTTTAGCAAAAGGTTTTGCACAAATGAGCCAAAAAGTCAGTGGTGCAGGGTGTGCAATATCGTCTGCGAAAATATAGTAATTGTTGTTTTAACGATGTGCGATTTGACATTATCAGCATTTTGCCAAAAACCAAACAAATCACTCTAAAAAGTGTGCCGTGAAATCTAGTAACGTTAGATTAGACTAATCCGCGTGCATTTGGAGTGCTTTCTTTCACTGCGTGATTCAGTCTGTTAAAATGCGTTTAGAATGATCACAAAATTGAAGATATAGAAGCAGAACATTTATATATTTATATCATTTAATATAGTAAGTCAACGTCACACGAAGAATGCCGTTTTTCTCAAAAAATCACCATGATTACACGGACCTGTAGTTTTTCTTTTTACACAGTTAAAAAACAAGAAGTTAATTAAGAGACTTACGTTTTAGACAGCATATTGCCTGTTTTTGCTCTATTTCGACAACAAAAATAATTCCATACACAGTTTTGCGTCTCTGACTCTGAGCAATGACGTGTTTTGTTCCTGAATGAATTAACCGTTTAAATGATTCTGTTCAATCGCAATGACTCACTTATGAGTGACTTGCTGACACCTACTGGTGGTTCTAATTTAACATTTAAAGTAGCTTTTGATTTATTTATTTTTGAATTTCAAATGACTATTTAACCTTTGTGACCCTGGCATGGAGCACAAAACCAGTCTTAAGTCGCTGGGGTATATTTGTAGCAATAGCCAACAATAAATTGCATGGGTTAAAATTATACATTTTTCTTTTATGCCAAAAATCATTAGCATATTAAGTAAAGATCATGTTCCATTAATATATTTTGTACATTTCCTACTGTAAATATATCAAAACTAAGAGCTTAATTTCATAGACGGAGTTTCACATTTTTGCCTGGGGGGGCACCTACCGGTAGACCATGAGCTCTGATTTTTATTTTTTATTTTTTTACATGAATTACAAATAATTAAGCCTTAACATACTCATTAAAATACGATAATGCAAATAAAATGAGACAATGTGAAAATATTTTTGTATTCATAGATCTGACAAAATCGATTGGCTCTGATCTGGGGGCAGTGCCCAACCCCAAACTCCGCCTATGCTTAATTTGAACAACTTTAAAGGAGATTTTCTCAATATTTGGATTTTTTGCACCCTCAGATTCCAGATTTTCAAATATTGTCCGATCATAACAAACCATACATCAATGGAAAGATGATTTATTCAGCTTTCAGATGATGTATAAATCGCAATTTAGGAAAATGGACCCTTATGGTTTTGTGGTTCAGGGTCACATTTTATGCCTTATTTATCAAAACATTATTTCTGCATTTGTAACTGCAGGCTAAATGCATTCATGTCAGTGTGTAAATACGTCTATGCCACTTCAGATGAAGCTTCTGCATTTCCTCTGCATTGCAAAGATGCATTTTGTTGATACTGATTTAATTTGCCTGGTAACAGCCCAAATGTCTTATTATTCTAATTAACCGATTCATTTAATTAAAAACACCAAGTTTGAGATTTATAGGCCCATATCCCAGGTGTGTCAAACTCAGTTCCTGGAGGGCCACAGCCCTAAAGAGTTTATTTCCAACTCTGCTCCAACACACAAACCATGTAGTTTTCAAATAAGCCTAAATGATTAGTTTATCTGGATCAGATGTGTTTAATAAACTGTGTAGGGCTGTGGCCCTCCAGGAACTGAGTTTGACACCTTTGGTCTATCCCATTTTTCCCTCCCTCCCATTGTTAAAATGTAACTAAGTAATTTTTACTCTGAGTCAGGGGCGTAGCCTAAAAACAGATGCAGAATTATTATTTTTTTTATCGTAATAAACATGGGCAGCGCAAAGGAGGGGCTAGCAGATGCTTCAGCACCCCCAAGAAAGACCAAAGTACCGCCATTGCACCCATAAGAAAGGAAATAAATTAAAAACATTGTACTTATTACGCATTCATAACTCTGCATTGCAATATAACGTGACGTGATTAGCAGGCGCACTTTTCGAATTGACAGCATTTTTTTTTTAAATTGATCGGTTCCTTGTGCCAAGAAGGCCTGTCCCCGACTACAGATTTCACTAGTCACACATAAATTGAGTAATATAATAACTTAGGCTACTAACCATCCTTTAATATATAGGCGTATAGCGTATTCCGTGCCCAAGCGCACGTCTAAAGCTTGCAACGGCAAAAGTAGGCTAATGATTATGAATGTTGGGGGAAAGGCAAAATAAAATGTTTTAATTATTCGTTAATAGACTAGTGATTTCTTCTCAGTCAGTGTCGGCTGAAAAGATAAAGTTGCAGAATGCGACGCTGACTTTAATAAAGAAATGCACCTTTTCATTCCGACTACGTAATTAAAGATGTTTATTTTTTGGTTCGTTCGTTCGTTTAATAAAGTAGCCGGTTCAGTGATGCACGCGCTCCATTTCACGGAGACTGCATGAGACGGCAGAAAGCGCATCTTGTTTCTCTATGAATTGTTTCTCTGTGTAGCCTACATAAATAAAAGCATATATATATAAACTTGCTGTTGAATTTTGTATTTTTGAAAGTTCAAAGTCACCATTGCAGGATGTGCAAAATGTGAATGATTTAGTACAGCAGCTACAGCTGTTTTTACATAATAGATTTTTACATCGCCTAGTCACTGAAGTCAATGATTATTCTTTGATAAAGTAAATGTGCTTTGCTCACTGTATAATTTTTTCGTTGTTTGTATAACCGTGGAAATGCGGTGTTATAATTTGAAACTTAAAATGTATTTTTATTAAACCTGTGATCATCAGGTTAAATAGGAGTTTAGTCTTATTAAAATATGTGACATAAATTGTACTTGCCTAAAAGGGGTTTATGATGTGTGTAGTTAATGATTAGGCTACAGTGAGCGCGTTTGACTAGAGCGCAGTTAAAGAGCTGTTGTAGGTTATACTGTATGTGATTGTCGGTGACCCTCTTGAGCGAGAAAGCTTCGGAAAACGAAAAAAAAAACAACAACAAAAATATAGCTGCAAGCAGCGATAACCAGGGTTCAAGAATTTTAAGGTCTAAGGTGGTATGCTTTTAGGGTCTAGGCCAACATAGCTGGATGCATAGCTGACAGTGAAACTCATCGAAAATGGACAATAGGCTCACAGAAACACACACACACACACACACACACACACACAATAGATATGACATGGTTAAACTATCATATTAATAATCATTAAGCTTGCTTACACAGATACACACACAGACACACTCATATACGGACATACATGCACACATATTTTGTTGCAGATATATATTTGAAATAAATGACAGGTGACAATACTCTTTGCAAGTCTTCTCTTTTTTACGAGTTTATATCAGGGATCTCAACCCTGCTCCTGGAGAGCTACCATCCTGCAGATTTCAGTTCCAACCCTGCTCCAACACACCTGTCTGAAATTGACAAGTAGCCTTGAAGACTGTGATTAGCTGGTTCAGGTGTGTTTGATTGGGGTTGGAGCTGAAATCTGTAGGACGGTAGCTCTCCAGGAGCAGGGTTGGAGACCCCTGGCAGGCCAATGTGAAATGCAGGGCTGACAATAGAACACATTCACAATGGAGAATTCATTAAAACTGTCTCTCTCTCTGTCACATATACACACACGCACACATACACAGAAATGAAAGGTTTAAAAATGCTTAATAAACAGTACGCATACAAACACACACACACAGACATACGCAGAAATGAAAGGTTTAATAATACTAAATATACAGCACGCATGCTAACACACACACACACACACACACACACTTTTGCAGATATAAAATAGTGATTTTCAAAGACATCCAAAACGGAGAATAGGTTAACAGACACATGTAGCCTACACAAAAATGAAATGGTTAAACTAACATATTAATACCCAATAAGCATGCTTATTTTGTAAAAAAAAAATTGCGCATTAATCTGACAATAAATGTGGCACACCCAGTTTTTCTGATGCACATCCAGAGTCTCCTTTCTGGCTACGCTCCTGCTCTGAGTAAATTTTAAATGAGCTACTTTTTACTTTTACTTGAGTATATTTTTAGACTGGTACTTTTACTTGTACTTAAGTAAAATGTCAGTAATGTAATGGTACTTTTACTTGAGTAGAATATGTTTGTACTCTTTCCACCTCTGGTTTACATTCGTTTGCACTAGAATGTCTGTTTGAAACATTTAACTGGAGAAGTGCATTCATATTTATACACATAGGAACTAGAATTAAACAAGCACAAATAAAATATGAATAATAAAAAATATGAACATCATAAACTGGTAACTGGAGCCTGTATGAATCAAATTAAATGCATTTCATGAGCACATAGCGTGCACAAAATGGTGGAAGATCTACGCATTTTAAATATCTGTACGAACTGGAAAATGTTTACACTACAAGTCTACAACATGAACATACACATACGAATTATATGACTCGTGTGCATGTTGTTTTGTTTCTGGGAAAGTCCTAACTGTAAAAACAGGAAAAAATGAGGATATACATTAAGGACTCATTTAATGCAAATGAATTTTTTTCAACTGCTGATATATCCACTGAATGTTTATGTATTAATGTAATATTGTCGCAAAACATGCATTTTATATTTTTATTCCAGTGGTATATAATCCTCTCTCGGTGTGCACTGCAACGCTATGTGAAAACCTAGATGCGCTGTTTAAGAACTTTAAGCACAACAGCGATTCAACAAACACAGAACGTTTCCTCAACGTAGCCAACCTTTTAGCAACGTTGTAACAACATGGTTAAAAGGTTGTTGGTTCAACGTTGTGTCCTTAAGGTTGTCACTGCGTTGTCACAATGTTGCCATTCAACCACGGTTCAGGGCCATTGCTGAAGGTTGTGTTTAGGCTGTCTGGACAACCACTGTACGACCACTGTACTCGTCACTGTTCCGATGCACATTTTAAATTTTAACTGACCGTTGGGCCGTTATTCTTCTTCAAGCCAGGGTACGTGAGTGTTGATTATGATTTATCTTTTAGATAAATAAGATATGTAAATATCCAAACAAAACCTTCAATTTTAGTGTCCAATGTGAGATTTATTTATTCTGTTAATAAACTGAATGGACAGAATAACTGATAATTTACACACATTTACATACATTTGGTGTACGTTAACGTTAATGCTAACTATTTCAGTAACGTTAGGTCTATTCAGATATTGTTATTTAGGAAAAGGCGTTAAACATATTCTGGTCATAAAGTGTTTTAACATTACGCCAAAAGTTATAAGCCATAATGAAGCTATGAAAAGTGATTGACATTTTACTGCAACATACAGCGAAGCGGGTAACGTTACTCGCAAGTTAATGTTCAATCTAGACGACTAATAATATCTATCGTTAGCCATTGGCCAACAAATTGTTACATTTAACTCGCCAGTGTTTTTTTTAAACGTGTAAAAGATATTTCAGCACAAATACATTTACACTTGCCTACATTTGAACACTCTGACTGAACAATTAAGTTTCACTCTGTCTATATAGAGCAGTGAGCGCATTATTGGCTGAGGAAAGAGCTCTGCGTTTCTCTCACACAGAGAATGAGTCTGACATGCCGAGTAAAACTGGCACACTATATGTGTATTACCTATGTCGAGTTTTTCTGCAACCATCTCCACTCTTTATGAAGCCCTGTGAATCATCAATAATTGGAGCATACATGTGCCAAAAGAACAATGTTCTACAAATGATCCCAAAAGAAAAAGTCAGTCAGTGTAAAAGAGCAATCAAGATTGATCATAGGCAAAGAGTAGTCTATTTGACTATTCTTCACAATCATGACAAGTAGAAATCAACTAATTAAAACACATATCATGTGTAAGTAACATTTAGATAAAAAACTCTATTAGTGTACAACTGACTTTTGTTTTTTCATAGTCATATACCTTGTCTTTCAGAATGTTTTCAGTTGTGGAATTCACCTCAGATCACAGTGTGGCTGTAATTCCTGATGCATGGAAAGAACAATTAGACCAGGTAAGACGTATAGACCTATGCATATATGCTACAGAAATCTCCCTGGTTTACATTTTTAAATTGTTGTTACAATTGCCACATTAGAAATTGCATTTATATGACCTAACTTAGTCACTAGATCATTACAAAAATCATGGATTTTTTGTTGATTGTGCAAATTATCTAAAATATTTTGTAACGGGGCAACTGTAGCCTGAATTACTGTAAAATCTATATTTCAGTAACAATAGTGATTCAAAACATGTATCTTGTCTTTCAAATATTGATTGTGTAAGGACATATGTACAGTTCAATTGGAAATAAAGTATGAAGTCAGGTTTTGAAAGAATGACCAGCGGTGTTGCAAAGGTGATCAGTTTAGAGTTTTTACAAATGTTATTAGTTTTTTAAATTTACATAGTAAACTTGTGAAAATTGTACCAAAATAAATGTAAAATAAATTGTATTGCCAAATTAATGTCAAAATTAATGTATGCGAATACAGTATAATCTGACACTTCCTATTTTGCACTCCAATACAAAATATGTAAATAAAAGAGATACATTTGTACAAAAATAGAAAAATCAAATCCTCAAATGTTTTTATATATATATATTTCCTCAGGACAGCCATTGCTACTGGCCACCCAACAATGTCCAAAGTCTACTAAAAAAAAGAACTTTGCCTGATAAAATAAAGTGGAACAGACTACAAGTCCACAGAGTATTTAAGTCCTCAGGTATGTCAAATATTACCCTGATTTTGACTTTTGAGATAATGGGTTTATTAGCCATTATTAGTTGGAAAATTGCCTTTAAAGTTGTCCAAATTAAGTTCTTAGCAATGCATATTACTGATAAAAATTAAGTTTTGATATATTTACGTAAGGACATTTAAAAAATATCTCCATGGAACATGATCTTTACTTAATATCCAAATGATTTACAAACAGCCATGACAGATCTTACGGGTAAAATAAAGTGGATACTTTGATACATTGTTGTACCTTTCATGCCAACTAAACATTTTTTTTCTTTAGTTGATTACATGACAGCGCATGAGCTCATGAGAAAAGCTCAAATCATCTCGTGTCCTGAACTCTCAGACTCCATCACTGGGAAAAGGCTAACCAGGCTGAAGAGACCACCTTTACGCCTTTTAGAGTCAGATAGTGACATCACAGATATTGAAGACAGTATGTACATGAATTCACACATCTTGTTTGGTTTATAATGTAATTAAATTAAAAAAAAATTATTTAATAAAATTGCTTTAGGTAATATCAACACTAGGCCACCAGCAAAAATACCAACCCTTCCCTCTCCACCGAGAACAATGGAACCAAGAAGGAACTTATCCGAAAGTACAAGAAAATGTGATTTTTTTATTTATTTGTAAACTATTTGATATACACCAATATATATATATATTTTTGTACAGTAAACAATTAATGTTGTTGCAATTTGTTTATAACAACGGTATTATTGCAATTATATAAATCTTTCTTTTCTTTTTTAGCACCTGAGCCATCACAGACACGTGGGGGTCTTGACAGCTTGCCAAGAGCTGGATTTTGTGGTAAGTATAAATAATAATGAAGATAAGCAGTTTTACACAATACACCATACGTCAAAATGTATTGCAGCCCTTTTATTTATTAATACCTCAATGTTCCAAACATGCCAGGGGACTACAGAGCAGCTATCCATACCGATAGCACCCATTCAATGAGGCCACAACATTTAGGTATTGTTTGTTTGTTTGTTTGTTTGTTTATTAGTTTGAATGGCATACAATTTCCACTACAAATGCACAATCTGAATGCCATCTACAAGCCATGTAAAAGCTGTATCTGATAGCCAGTACAGAATATTTATTAAACATGTAATTGTACTAACAAATGAAATATTCCTTTTTTAGATTTATGCAATACACCAAACTGGGATGCCCAGAGTGAAGGACATAGGGTTATGGCACATAAATTCGAAGGTAATATACATAAAACATACAACTTTTTCTGGAAAATCATGAGCATTTTACCATTTTGACATGTGTAGAGGATCTTTTAGAAAAATATCAGTATATCAGTTACAACAATTTGCAAGAATAAGAAGTTATTTTTTGTAAATTACTGTTTTGATGCTTGTGTGAACAAATTAAAAAGTCTGTTTTGAATCAGTCAAAAGTTCTGATGGACATAACTGATGATAATGATAAATATCACAAAATGTATCAGTATTTTATTGTTGATGTAATTTATTAATATGTCATTGATCCTGTGGCTCAGTGGTAGAGCATTGCGTTAGCAGCGCAAAAGGTTGTGGGTTCAAATCCCAGCGAACACATGTACTGACAAAAAAAAATTATAATCTGAATGCACTGTAAGTCACTTTGGATAAAAGCATCTGCTAAATGCATAAATGTAAATGTCATTGATCCAGAGATGCCAGGGGGCTACAGATCAGCTGTACATACGGATAGCACTCATTCCTTGATGCCACAACATTTAGGTATGTTTTCCCATGTCTTTCATTCTTTCTTTCTTTGTTATTTATTTATATTTTATTGAAAATTGTAAAATGGAAAAAAGAAGAAAAGAAAATTTGTTGCTTGTGTGAACAGCAGATATGGTAGAAATGGCAATCTGGCCGTTTTACACAGAGCCGATCCTCCGTATACGCAAAGTACGCAAGCTGCGTGTCATGAATCTGGTTGCCACTCACTTCAACTGCACATCACCCATGGACTACATCGCCCATCATGCACTGCACACACACATTCCCGTCCACCATTACACCAATCACACAGCTGTCACCATTCACTCATCAACCCTGATTGCCTCACCACACCTGCACCTCATTCACTCACTCACATAAAAGCAGCACACAAACACTCACCCAGTGCGAAGTCTTGTTTTCCCCTGGCTAACATTTCCGAGCGGTTTTCCCTTGTGTGTCTACCACCTGGACCGTTGACTCTCTCTCCTGATCGTTTGCTGCCTGCCTTACTGACCCTGCCTGCCTACTGATTATCCTCTCTGTCTGCTGCCTGCCCTGACCCATTGCTCTGTCACTGTTCACGAATCTGTCTTCTCTACGTTGCCCTCGATACCACTGCTTGATATTTGCCTGTCTGACCACCTCTTTGTTTCAATAAAGCTGCAAGTGGATCTAACTACACTGCCTCTTCATTACACTGCGTAGGGTCCCCGAAACACCAGGAGGCCCCCTTAATTTCAAAGATTTAATTTTGTTTTTTAATTTGGCCAGCGGTTATGAAAACATGAATGTTCATTTATTTTAATGCCGTGCGCTGTCACCCTCTCTATGTAAAAATCAGTCAAATCATGTAACGTAAAAGGCATAGCCTACAGTCTCTTGCTCGAGACTAATAAAAACGGAAGAGACACTGTATCTCAGTGCTTTCCATGAGTACGATTTAAGACGGAGTGAACACAGACAAATTTGTTTCATTCATTCATAACTCACCCCCGACACGGTTTTGCATAGGGTCCCCAGAAGTCTAGGATCGCCACCGGTTTTACAGCAGTTACCGTGTTTAATGTGTGAAAGCAGCATTTGTCTTATCGAACTTAAAAGAGATGTATTTAAATATTGTTTATATGAGAGAATCACAATAATGTCTCTTTTGTAGCTCAAAGAATGCAAGAATGGAGTCATGAACATAATTCAAATGTGGATCAACACCAACGTATGTTACTTCTTATCTTTGATGCAAAATTTGATCATGATAGAGCACTAGTGGCTTCGAGTCTATTTTGAAAACCTCAAAAATGTATGAAGTGCTATTGTGAGGCCTGATAATTTGTAATAAGCTTTGCATACAATTTTTTTTTTTTTTTTTTTCTAGAATCAGCCTGGACAGCCAGTGGCAATGGAAGATGGACAGATACTCAAAGACAAAATTGTAAGTAATGTTAAATCTCCATCCAAAAATTAAAACCATCACATTATTTACTCAACCTCATGCCATCCCAGATGTACAAATCCAATCTGAAATGGGGACGTTTTGTAAAATAACATAATTTTCATAAAAGTCAATGACTGGGAGACTTGAATGTTTTGTTGAAAATCTGTTATGTACATTTGAAAAACAGCCAGGGGTAAAATGTATCACATGATGGTTAAAAAATATTTGTATGTGTACTGTACTGTATGTGTTAGATTTTTTTACTTGCTCGGTTTTCAGATGACTTCAATTCAAATGGGCAAAATTGTACACCAAATAACAATAAGTAATATTAATAACTCCATAATATGTATAAGAGGTTTTATATTGTATATAAACCTTTATGTATAACAGTTTTTTTTATATAAAATATCAAACCAACAGAAGTTCTTACAAACTGATATTATATTACAGATTTTCAGTTAAATGTCCTCATGAAACTGGATAAAATAATTTCAAAACAAGAAGAGCATTCTCTCTTGCTTCGGCAGCTACTTCAGACAAGAGAGGAAGACACAGGGCCAGAGAACCCTATCCCATCTATTGGTCAGTTACCTGACTTGCTCTCCTTTGAGGATAAGCTGAGGGGGGATGAAGAGCTCCAAAGAAAAATGGTTAAGAATTTGACATTCTTATTTGAAGCTGAACTGAACTGTATGCATAGGGTTGACAATTCCATTTATATTAAATTCAGGTTAAATACCTTTCTACAATTGGAGGACCAAACTATGGAGAGACAGTGCGGCGAATCATTAGAAAAATCACTTCATCAGAAGTTTGGTCACGCTTTAGCCTCAAAGGAAGGAAGGGGAAGAGGAAACTTGAAGAACTTTTTGTTCATCAGGTTCTAATAAGTATTTAAAAAATCAACAGTATCTGCATATATTTTATTGTATACATTCTATTGTGTTTTCAATTATCATAGATTTAACATCAAGAGGCATTGCATTATAGTGACATAATTATATATGATTGGCAATACAAATGGGATGAATACCTGTTTGTTCAAATGTAAAGTATACTTGTTCATCTCTAAAAACTTTACTTAAACCATTTAGGGGCAATAATGAAATCACAACCTGGGTTTACTAGCATGGATGCTGAAAGCCAGATTGCAGAGACCCTTAAACATGCACCAGGTCTGGTTAGGAGAAAGGCTTTTGTGAGTATTTTTTACAATGAATTATATTACTGACAATATGTATGTATAATATGCTATACTTTTTTCTTACACAGCCAACATTTTCACTGACCCTGCCAAAAAAATAAAATAGCTTTTTTTATTGTTGTTTTGATCCTTGTTATCTTGTATTCTCATAAATAAACGTATGGCAAAAATTAAGATACTAGTTAAATATAAGTGAAACAAATGAACAAATTGCAAACAATAGAACAAAGATACTTATTAAACACTGCTTTAGGTTTGTAGGTGATCAGGTTTGAATAATCAAATGTAATAACATTGTCTATTCTTCACTGTTTAAATTAAATATAGATGAATCATTAAAGCTACAAAAGTTAATCAGTCAAGAGCAATAAATGTTTTTTGTTGTTGTTGTTGTTTTATTAACATCAAGTACATTGACAGCAGTGAGGTCACTTTAGATGTACATGCGTCCAATATATTGTTACATATGCAATTTTTCTCAAATTTTACTTTCAATTATGACATAACTGACTGTTTTCGAGGATACATTCCAGGACGGGTATTTTATTATTACCGTCCAGCCCTGGTTAAGTACCTTTTTTTTTCTCAAAGTCTCAAGACTACAGTTAAGTGCAAATCAATCCTTTTAAAATACACTGAATTAATCCAATCTAAAAACCAAGTGTGAGATTTGTAATATTGCTTTAATGTACTGTACAGCTGATATTGGCATGCCACTAAGTTTGACATTTAATTTTACAGCGATCAGTTACTCCACATTTACAAGATGGTTCACTGGACCTCTTCTCATAATTTTAAGTAAGTATTCAGAGACTCAGCCTTATGGGTAAAGAAGCCTAGCATTTCTGTACATATGACTGGAGCACATGTCACCCTACAGTTCTCTCACTATCTTTTTTCTTTCATATCTGTACTATCCTGTTTAAATAAGAACCTGAAATAAAAATAAAATTAAAAACATGTACAAAACTTACTTAAGATTTGATGTTAAAAATAACTTTAAAAAGTCTCAAAAGACTGAAAAGACCACGATAATGTGATGTTTCTCTCAGGAGTCAGGTTTTATTTTTGTTTCTCTTTTCTAACTTTAATCTTTTTTTATTGGCTGCGCTCAGCTGATTGCGGCTATGTTTCTTCTTTCCTTTCATTTCTCGGTAACACTTTACAATACGGGTGCACAAATATGCATTAAATACTGCTTAACTAATGCAGAGATAATCATGAGCTTAAGTAAAACTCATGATGAACTAAACCATTTATTAATGATTACTGCATCAGTGACTAATGAACATATTCATTATATGTTCATTATACTATATTATTCTTTGATTAAGTATCAATAACTTGTTATTAGTTAAATGCGTCATAATGTATTCATTCCCTACTGACACATTATACTAACTAATAAAGTGCATTCACATGTTAATTACCACATTAGGTCAAAGCCATGCCTTTCAACTTCCAGTTGTCTGCTTGAATTAATCATTAGCTAATGATTTGCAAAGGTGTCATTATGCTGTGAGTTAACACTTTAGAATAGAGAACACTTATTCACTGTTATGACTTTACTTGTTGAGGCAATAGAACTAACTAATTGTTAAGTAATATGTCATTGTGGTTATCGATTTTGAATGAGTTAGTTAGTCATGTGCCTCAATAAGTAAAGTCACAACATAATGATACCCATGCAAATAATTAGCTAATGATTAATTAAAGCAGACAATGCATGCTTGAATCCATTGCGGTAATTAACATATGAATGTACACTATTAATATAATATGTCATTAGGGAATTGATACTTTGTGACATATTTAACTAATAACAATTTATTGATTACTTAATCTATGGATAATATAAAATGTTTATTTGTTAATATTATTGTTAAAATATTGCTAGGTACAGTTTGGTAGTGGCTGTTTATTGGTAGGGACACGTCCCTAGCGTCCCCCCCTAATTCTACACCCCTGGTTGTTATACATTAATTCATGACTATCTGTGCATTAGTTAAGCATGAATTAATAATGTCACCATATTGTAAAGTTTTATTCATTTATCTGCTATAGTGTGCTCTGTTTCGTTTTTACTATTTTCGTTTTAGATCATTTTATTTTGTCTGCTCATGCTAGACATGTGGTCTGTCCTGTCGTATCAAGATCTTATTTGTGTCCTCCTATATCTGAGGCTTACTATTTGATTTTGCTCCGTTTTGTTCTCTGCCCAGTTTTACCTGTGCCTGTCGCCCATCATTCTCTGTCCTCGGACTGTCTGCTTGGTTTTGACTTGTGCCTGACGACTGGTTTTTGCGCTTGCCCTTTCGCACTGGATTTGTTTATCTTTTACCTTCTCGTCTGCACTCCCCTGTTCGCCGTGTTCTCCACTCCTAGTCCGCCTCATCGGCCGGTGACCTGCTGACAGTCTCAGCTGCTTTTTCAGCAAATCTTCTCAAATGCCCTTTTAATGCTTTTTTATTTGTAGTCTATTATATTTGAGCTAAATATAATTAATATACTCTATATTAAGGTACTGTTTTTCAAATTTATTATTTGGTAGTGTAAAATGTATGCAATGTTTTAATAAAGGTGGATTATATGAATCTGTGTGACATCTTTCCTCTTTAAAGTCTCATAGCAGGTTTTACGTTAAAAAATTACAATTAATGATTAACAGCATTTAAAAAAAAAAGTGTTACATATTCATCTTGTGTGTGATTTGTTAAGAGATTCACCACACAAAAAATACATAAAAAATAAGATGCAGAAAAGATAATATAATATTTATAATCTGGCATAAAAATAAATGTGGTCGGAACGTCGTCTCGCAGTTGCTGAATGTCGCGCAACAACGTTGCTACAGCCCTGTCGCATCTTACAATTCAACGTTGCTACAATGTCGCGAGCACGTAGACAGCAACGTTGCCACAGTAAAAATGGAACGTGGCAGCGACGTTGCCACAACGTAAATGTGTTTGTTGTGGTTGCACCTCGAGGTGCTTCTCTTCTGAGATTTTAATATAAATTGACAAACATTGTAGGAAACATAGAAAAATCTCACATCCAAACAAGTCAAATAATTGATGCACCTACATGTATCACCAGGAATACTAAACACTGATAGATTTAATGTAGCTCCCTCCAGTAACTTCACGAGCACAAGGATCCTCTGATGACTGACGATTTATTGACTGGTTTATAATCAACCAACTCAAAATGCCATGAGAACTGAATACACAAATAAAGTAAACACAATGAATATGAAACACATAAATACATAAAATAAATACTAGTCATCTTTGTAAACATTTAAACAGAGTTAAGTTCACTTTAACAGCTTAATAGTATTTGTACAGATATTGTTCTCTTCCACACAGCAACACAATCCACAACAATCACATAATGAAATGCTTACTTCATTGGCTGCTTGTTACCAAAAGGAGAACTTAATCTTGCATCTGACGTACTTTTTAACTTCAGATGAGTGGAACATAAACATTAGATACGCCTTTTCATAATAAAAGTCTCTACTAACCGGCGCTCACTGGTCAACTTCAAATTAAAAGTCCTCAACAAAAACCACAAAAAAATAAGTAAATAAGCAAGAAATACAAACCGTCTTCTCGGCAGTTACATTTAATATTCACGAACAAACCTGACAGACTCATAAAAACTTATAATTTAGTCACTGGCCTATCTGACCGTAACTTGATTTTAATTGCAAGAAAACTGACAATGAAAAGACTGATTAGGCTTATAAATCGACAGTGGCAGGAAGTCGTAAATCAGATCCCTAGCTCAAGCCCGACTGAATACAGCCTAACCAGCAAGCCTCTTTCACATAACAGCTTGCAACATTAAATAAAAAGGAACACTTAATGATAATTCCAACTCAGCAAGGAGATTATCATATTTAGGGCAAGTAATCAAGACTGATCATATGTGTTCCACGATAGAAATCACGAGCTACAGACTTTCTTAGATTAACTTCCCCCAACCAACCAGCTAGCAAGACACAGGCCAGACAGAAATGCCTTTGTTCACAGAACATGTCCCTTTGTTCTGTGCAGAACTACACACAGAGACTTTCTTTTCATATGGACCTAAAATCATCCTAAAGGACATTTTTATGCAGAACCCCATATTATATTTGTAACCCACACATTAGACGGTCATGTTTAAGCACATATTATGTATGTCTTTTTAATAACTATTGAATTACTTTAAGGGTTATTCGTGTGTGGTATGTATGAGTTTGACAATTATAGCTTGAAACGTTTCATCCAATTGATTTTCTGTCAAATGTATCATATTCTGGTTATAGAAATCACATCCAAAAGTATACTTTGCAAGAGTGTGTAAAGGCTGACAAACTAAATACCAACTTAGACAAAATATCATATTGGCTGTCCTCATCTTGTTTAACTTTAAACACTAAAAATGAACTCTGTTTTTCCATTAAAAACTGCCTCTAACACAACTTCTGAATGTACAAATTAATGGGGAGCTTATTGAGCAAGTACCTGAAGTGAAGTATCTGGGAATAATTGTAGACTACCAGTTGAATTGTAAAAGTCATATCAAGACAATCTGTAAAACCATTAAGGCCAACTTGGGCTGTTTTATGATGATAAGAAACTGCTTTACTCTTGACTGTGCTTTTATTTTTATAAATTCTATGATTCTTTCACACATGTTGTTTGGCTTAACCACACGGTCCCAAGCTCACCATTCATCAGTTAAGACCATAGAGTGCCTTTATAACCAAGCCTGGAAAGTCCTGGACAAGAAGAGAATAAGGTACCATCACTGCCAAATTCTAAGCAAACATAAGGTTTTAAGTTTTGCTAATTTTTATCTCCCTGCATTTTGTTAAATTGGTCTTCAAATGCCTAAATAACGCTGCTCCCACACCCCTTTGCAAAATAATAACAAAACAGCAAAGTGGTACCAGATCCACCACCAGATCAGCGTCAAAAGTCAATTGTAGTATCCCTTTCCGTAGAACATCATTTGCCCAAACTGCCAACATTCTGCCAGACCATTTGAAATGTATCCCAACATTAGCCATTTTCAAAAAACAAAAATAAATTGTGGATAATTCAGGAACAATATTGCTCTCATATTTAGTTTTAAAATTGTGCTCTCTCTGTAGATTTGCTATTTGTTTATTATTATTATTATTATTTTATCTCTATGCTATTTTAATAATGTTAATCTGTACTTTTAATTTTAACCAAAAGCAATATTAGGGACAAGTGTCGTAAATTAGCTTCGGCTAAAAACACTATGATGCATACATCAGATGTACCTATGTTTTTTGTATCCGTCCTTATCTAAATAAATGATAATAAAACTCCAACTTTCCACTATGCAGTCGGTAGTTTTTTTCAGCTGGAGAAAGGGTCCTGGATCCGTATGCGATGACCCGCAATCCTCCATCCTGGTGCTGATAAAGGATAGCCCCAAGACCCCTTTCTGACGCATCAGTGTGTAGCGTGAATGGGAAGTTGAAGTCTGTGTAAGCCAAGACCGGGGAATTTACCAATAGTTAAAATAGCCGGTCGAGTGTTTCCTGGTGTTCACTGGTCCATTCCACTGGTGTTCGAGAAGGCATCTGGGGACCCTTTCTCTTCTTTTGACTGTACTGATGCATTGTTGCCCCTGGCTGAGTTTGGAGTAGCTTGTAGATTGGTTTGGCCACACGTGAAAAATCTTATATATAAATGGGCAATAATATCAGAGGAATCCAAGGAGTCTCTGCACCTCTCCCACTGTCTGGGTTCTGTTAATCTTGAGTGCTAGCACTGCTTCAAGATCGCGAGGGTCTATTCTCACTCCCTTGGCTGACGCCAGGCGACCCACGTACTGGAATTCCCGGCGGAAGAATTCGCACATCTCAGGCCTAAGTTTTTTCTCCATGGTGTCTAAGAGTCTAAATAACTTTTTGGATTACTCCTACATGTTCCTCATATGACCGGGCATAACACAGCACATCATCAATGTATGGGGCACAACACTCATCCCTGAGATCAATCAGCATCTCCTCCATGCTGCGCTGGAATGCCGCAGGTGCATTAGGCAGGCCAAATAGGATCCTCACCCACTCATAGAGCCCCCACGGAGTGATGAAGGCGGTCATGTGTCTCGAGCCCTCTACTATGATGCTCTGGTGGTAAGCTTTTCACTGGTCAAGGATGCTAAACCAAGCATACCCTCCAAGGGTATCAATCAGGTCCTGAATTCTAGGCAAGGGGTATCTGTCTGGTACGGTCTTCCTATTGAGGAGGCGATAAATCAACACATAAGTGCAATGAGTCATCCTTTTTTCGAACACAGACTACTGGGTAAGGGGACTTATATTTTACAATCCACCCTTTAGCTAGAAGGACTTGGATATAATCCTTGACTTCTTTGAAACGGCTTGGGTGAGGAATAGGAACGTTGTACTGGTATGTCATCTTTCAGGTTGATGGACATTTGGAGACTCGGGAAACAGCCAACATCATTCCCATCTCGGGCAAAAGAGGCAGACTCTTCATGCAGCATTTGTTTAACCACTGCTTGTTGATCCTCACTTAGATGGCTGAGATCAACAGGTGGGTGCCATAATGTTGAGCTTTCATCCACCACAGCCACCGATGCACTTTGAACCTTCCCAATGTCCTTTGTTTCCCTGCGCTTATCCACTTCCAAAACTGTTTCAACAGGATGGCTGTACCTTAAGATTGTGTTGCGAGAAAGGGTAATGTTGCATGTCGAATGGTTGCCGATAGGGACCGCACCGTATGGGTTTCCTGAGCTCGGGAGTTTCAACAGTCCCTCACCCATATCCAGCTGCTCCAACTGTACATTGTCCTCATCTGGCTCAAACAGGGCTACTGTTCCTGTACTGTACTGGTCCATTTTGGATGGTACTCTGCACTTTACCCATGCTACCTGGCCTGCTGGTATCAAAATGCTGTCTCGGCTTAACCCCCACTGTCCACTGTGCTCGGGAGTCTGTACAAAACTAACCAGGGTCCGGTATTGCACTGGAGAGCAAGTAGGAACTAAACGCTCTGGGGGGATTTCGAGGGGGACTTGATTACTCATGACACCGGCGCAAGCGCAACACTGCTCCTCTGTACGAGTCCTCAGCTCATTTTCAAAATAAGAGCCCAGATCTCACTCAAAAATAGACAAAGATTTTCACTTGACATTTTTCAGCTTCCCAATAAATTTGACATAATATATATATATATATATATATATATATAAGATGCAAAACAGTATATGGAAAATAAACCCTTTCTTTCAAAATCACAATACCCAAAATGAGTACATACTTTAGGGTGTCACATAAACATAATTTTATATTTTGCTAAAAGTCATCCACTATCCTTGTTATGTTTTAGAATAAATATATACAAATATTAATTAAAAACAAAACTGTTTAAAATAGTTATCAAATAAACATTTTAGAATAAAGTTTTAAAGTTATTAAGAATAAAGTTGATCTCATTCTTTTACACTGGCTATTGTTAGTGGAAACAGCTAGGCCTGGATTTATTAGTGTAAATACAATTGTCTGACTCGGCGCGTCACTGACGTATTTAAAAAAATGAAACGTGCAAATCATACCATTTACTTCCAGTTGTATCCTTCAAATACAGCGGTATTTTTCATAATGTTGTGGAGATGTTTTCGCATGACATTAACACTGTTGTAAAACAGCTATTATTCAAACCGGACAATGGACAGCTCGACCACCGAGTATACTACAGTGTCCGCCATAATATCGAAGTAAATGTGCATCGTTGATCATTGTTCTCGCTAAAAGGGTCATTCTACAGAAACGTCCACTTTTCTGTCCATAGATTTGATAGAAATATTACAATACACATTAGGGTTAAAAAAAAATTATATTTTAAAATGAAACAATATGTTATTTGAACAATTACACCTTCCTGAGCCATCAATGTGGCATTTTTTTTTATTATTAATTCTATAGAATTCCAAGTACCACAAAACAGTTTGTCCCCACAGCCACGTACAGCAGGAAAGTGCTTTATGTTGAGGTCAAAAACAGGATTTTCTACCATTTAAAATTCAAAAGCCTATTCATAACTATCAAATACACTCACCGGCCACTTTATTAGGTACACCTGTTCAATTGCTTGGTAAGACAAATTGCCAATTAGCCAGTCACATGGCAGCAACTCAATGCATTTAGGCATCTAGATGTGGTGAAGACGACTTGCTGAAGTTCAAACCGACCATCAGAATGGGGAAGAAAGGAGATTTAAGTGACTTTGAACGTGAAATGGTTGTTGGTGCCAGAAGGGCTGGTCTGAGTATTTCAAAAACTGCTGATCTACTGCGATTTTCACGCACAACCATCTCTAGGGTTTACAGAGAATGGTTTGAAAAAGAGAAATATCCAGTGAGCGACAGTTGTATGGACGAAAATGCCTTGTTGATGTCAGAGGAGAATGGGCAGACTGTTTACAGATGATAGAAAGGTAACAGTAAATCAAATAACCACTCGTTACAACCAAGGTATGCAGAATACCATCTCTGAATGCACAACACATCGAACCTTGAAGCAAATGGGCTACAGCAGCAGAAAATCACATCGGGTGCCTCTCCTGTCAGCTAAGAACAGTAAACAGAGGTTACAATTCACACAGGCTCACCAAAATTGGACAATAAAAGATTGGAAAAACGTTGCGTACTCTGATGAGTCTCGATATCTGCTGCGACATTCAGATGGTAGGATCAGAATTTGGAGTAAAGTACATGAAAGCATTGATCCATCCTGCCTCGTCTCAACGGTTCAGGCTGGTGGTGGTGGTGTAATGGTGTGGGGAATATTTTCTTGGCACACTTTGGGCCCCTTAGGTCCAATTGAGCATCGTTTAAGCGCCACAGCCTACCTGAGTGTTGTTGCTGACCATATCCATCCTTTTATGACTACAGTGTACCAATCTTCTGATGGCTACTTCCAGCAGGATAAGGCTCCATGTCAGAAAGCTCAAATCATCTTATACTGGTTTCTTGAAGATAACAATGAGTTCACTTTAGTCATATGGCCTCCACAGTCACTAGATCTCAATTCAATAGAGCACATTTTGGATGTGATGGAACTGGATATTCGAATTATGGAAGTGCAGCCGACAAATCTGCAGCAACTGCGTGATGCTATCATGTCAATATGGACCATAATCTCTAAGGAATGTTTCCAACACCTTATTGAATCTATATGCCACGAAGAATTAAGGCAGTTCTCAAGGCAAAGGGGTATCCAACCCACTACAAGCAAGGTGTACCTAATAAAGTGGCCAGTGAGTGTAAATTATGTAAATGGCATAAAAAAACGAAATGGTGTCACTGGTGTTCCCAATTTCATGTTACGCCCCATCTAGGAGTAAAGGCGCAACATGAAAGGAGTACGAGAACACAGTGGAGTTTTGAAAAACAAAGGATCAGTATTTTAATGAGAACAATGATTTAAACTGTACAATTGGGGTAATTCAGCTTCAGGAGCCGACAGGGCCAAAATAACAAACAAAAGCCAACTTATTGTATCCCTCTAAATTCCCTAAATCACAAAACAAAAATAAAACAAAATGCTAATTACTTACCTAACTCCCTATCCAAAAACAATCAACAAAGAATATCCAACAAAAATGGCGTTGGTATCCCTACCTCCCCAAAATGTTATTATATACAATTATTTACAGTTATTAGCAAACAAGACCAAACAGGGGCAATCCAGAATCTAGGTCAGAGAACAGGCGGTAGTCAACCGTACAAACAAATCAAATCACTTTTATTGTCACATCACCACAGCACAAGTACCTTGGTGAGTGAAATTCTTACGAGCGTGCTCCAGACAGTGCAAAAAAAAATTTTTTTTTTACATATGGACAGTACGTATTTACAGACTGTACAGAAGACAATGTGCAAAATACACATACATATACTCAGTACACACAGTGTACTATAAAGACATACTTAGTTATCGATGCACATTATACACCGTATGTACACATCTACATTATGTACACATCTATACATAGTATTATGTGAAGGTGCAACAGATTATACATTTACAGTAGATTGGTTATGCAACAGATAGTTGTGCAAGGTGCAACAGATTATGCATATGCAATGTCGTGGATGTGCATTGTATGGTGTCCAGTGATAGCAGATGTGTTAGTGTGTGTGTGTAGTCAGTTGAACTGTGTTAAAGTGCAGTGCATGGCATGTTGTGTAAGTGGGAGTGTGATGTAGGGTGAATTAGTTCTGACTGTTCATTAGCCTGATAGCCTGAGGGAAAAAGCTGTCCCTCAGTCGGCTAGTGCGGGATCGGATGCTGCGGAGACGTCTCCCTGAGGGCAGCAGAGAGCAGACTGTGGGACGGGTGGCTGGAGTCTTTAATAATCCTCCGGCTTTCCTTGTACACCGCCTGGTGTAGATGTCCTGGAGGAGGGAAGCTCACCTCCAACAATGTGGCGGGCAGTTCGCACGACACTTTGCAGACCCTCGGTTGCCAGCGGTGCTGTTTCCAAACCAGGCGGTGATGCAGCCGGTCAGGATGCTCTCCACAGTGCAGGTGTAGAAGGATCTGAGGATTCTGGGGCTCGTTCCAAACTTCCTCAGCCTTCTCAGGAAGAAGAGGCGCTGATGTTTCTTCTTCAGCACTGTATCTGTGTGAGCAGACCATGTGAGATCCTCGGTGATGTGAACGCCGAGGAACTTAAAGCTGTTTACCCACTCCACAGGTGTCTTGTCGATAGTGATGGGTGTGTGTTCTCTGCTCTGTCTCCTGTAATCCACCACCAGCTCCTTGGTCTTGTCGATGTTGAGTGAGAGGTGGTTCTCCTGACACCATTTAGTCAAGGTACTCACCTCCTCTCTGTAGGTCGTCTCATCGTTGTCGGTGATCAGGCCTATCACCGTTGTGTCATCGGCGAATTTGACGATGACATTGGAGCTGTGTGTAGCTGTACAGTCATGTGTGTACAGGGAGTACAGGAGTGGGCTGAGGACGTAGCCCTGTGGTGCACCTGTGTTGAGGGTCAGGGGAGATGAGGTGTTGTTGCCCATTCTGACCACCTGACTTCTGCCTGTCAGGAAGTCCAGGATCCAGCTGCACAGAGATCTGTTCAGTCCCAGAGTCTGGAGCTTCGCAACCAGTGTGGCAGGCACTATGGTGTTAAATGCCGAACTATAATCCACGAAAAGCATCCTCACATAGGTGTTCTTATTTTCCAGGTGGGAGAGAGCAGTGTGCAGGGTGAAGGCAGTAGCATCGTCTGTGGAACGGTTACAATTATGCAAATTGTAGTGGGTCCAGTGAAGCAGGCAGCACAGAGCAGATGTATTCTCTGACGAGCTTCTCAAAACACTTGCTGAAGATAGGGGTCAGAGCAATGGGCCGTCGTTCAAGCATGTGATTTTATTTTTCTTTGGTATGATGGTTGATTTTTTTAAGCATGAGGGGGAACCACAGACAGAGAGAGGGACAGATTGAAAATGTCTGTAAAAAACCCGGCTAGTTGAAAAGCGCATGCTTTGAGCACACGGCCTGGTATACCATCCAGGCCCACGGCTTTACGGATGTTCACCCGTTTGAAGGATCGGGTTACATCCGTGACAGAAAGCGAGAGTGGACTCACCTCTTCTGCGGCAGCCGCGGGAGCGTTCTCTGTGTGGGCGGTGTTATCAGCCTCGAAACGAGCATAAAAGGTCTTGAGCTCGTCCGGTAGAGAGGCGGCAATGTTCACAGTAGCTGGTTTATTCCCTTTAAAGCCTGTGATGTTGTTAATGCCCTGCCACATGCTTCTTGGGTTGTTGTTGTTGAATTGTTCTTCAACTTTGTTTTTGTATTGTCGTTTGGCGGCTTTGATGGATCTCCTGAGATCGTAACTGGCTTGTTTCCGATCGTCAGTGTTTCCGGATTTAAAGGCAGATGTCCACGCTGACAAGGCTGATCGAACATCACTGTTAATCCACGGTTTTTGGTTGGGGTAGATACCGATTGTTTTTGTCGGAACTACGTCTTCTATACACTTCCTGATAAAACATGTGACCGTATCTGAATACGCCTCTATGTCGTCATCAGATGCTGCCCGGAACATGTCCCAGTCCACGTGATCAAAACAGTCCTGTAGTGTAGCGTCCGATTGTTCCGACCAGCATTGGATTGTCCTGAGGGCGGGTGCTTCTCATTTCAGTTTCTGCCTATAAGCAGGCAGAAGCAGAACGGAAGAGTGATCCGATTTGCCGAAAGGTGGGCGGGGGAGGGACTTGTATGCGTCCCGGAAAGAAGTGTAACAATGGTCGAGTATACGATCTCCACGCGTGTTGATGGTGATCTGTTGAAAGTATTTTGGAGCTATTATTCTGAAGTTGGCTTTATTAAAGTCCCCCGTGATAATAAAAGCTGCATCTGGGTTCGCCGTTTCCTGCTCACTTATATTCCCGTACAGTTCCCTGAGTGCCTGGTCTGTATTGGCTTGAGGAGGATTGTAAACAGCCGTGATTATGATCGCTGTAAATTCCCTCGGTAGCCAGAATGGTCGACACAGAAGCATATGAAATTCCAGATATGGGGAGCAGAAGGATTTAATAGAGTGTATGTTCCTTTCATCACACTACGAGTTGTTGATATAGAAACAAACACCCCCTCCTCTGCTTTTCCCTGTGAGCTCCTTTGCTCTATCCGAGCGGTGCACGGAGAAGCCCGTGAGCTCGATGGCTGAGTCTGGAACCATTGCAGACATCCAGGTTTCTGTGAGGCAAATAACACAGCAGTCCCTTGTTTCTCGTTGGTATGAGATGCGCGCCCGCAGTTCGCAGAGTTTGTTATCCAGTGACTGAACGTTAGCCAGCAAAATTGTTGGGAGAGGAGGTCGGAAAGCATGGCGTCTCAGTCTGACGAGAACGCCAGCTCTCTTCCCTCTTTTTCGGCGTCGGTGGCGTTTTCTCGATTGCGCGACCCAGACAAAGGGCTCTGATGCCGTGTCTGTGAACAATCCACCGGCATTCAAGAACTCAAAGTCCAGTTTGCGTTGCGCGACGGAGGAACCAATGTTTAAAAGCATGTCTTTATCGTAGACAGTTATACTAACAACATCTAACACATAAAACAACAAAAAAACAAATAAAACATACGAAAAACTGCAAAGTATTCCCGGAGATCACAACACGGCGGCCATACTCGGCGCCATCTTGGATCAGATGGTACAACTGGGCAAAGCAAACAACAATGAATCTCTCTCACAAGCAAACACACACAGATTCTCAGGTTTACGAACACATGTAACTAACTAGCAAAACAAACAGCAAGCGAGCACGAAGCTAAAACAGGAAGTGATGATGAAGTCTCTTATAGGCATTCAGGAGTCAGCTGACCAGGCAGGGTGTGGCACCAATTAGACTGCAGGAACCAATCAGACATCCTCCTGCACAGAAACACATTCAAACACCTCCCAAACAAAGACAACACAGAAATAGAACAAAAGGGACATAACACCCCCATACACAAGAGTAAACAGGTGTCATGTTTATGAATTGAATGAATTTAGGAATGTTTATGAGTGGTAGAGCATTACATTAGCAACGCAAAAAGTTGTGGGTTCAATTCCCAGGGAACACATACTGACAAAAAAATGTATAACTTGAATGCTTACTGTACTGCACTGTAAGTCGCTTTGGATAAAAGCGTTTGCTAAATGCATAAATTTAAATGGTGTTACTGCTTAACAAAAGTATTTTACGCCTCTTTCGGGGCAGGTTTTTCAAATAAGTGTTTGCTTTTGCAAGATGTGTGTGACATTTTGTATGTTGTGTGTTTGTGTTTTGTGGATTCGAGTGTAGAGTTTGAGAAATCGAGCCATAGTTTCAAAAACTGTGTAAGCATTTTGAAAAAAAAACTGTAGTGTGACATTTTGATTGGTTGCGTTTGAAAAAGGAAATCAAGTTACTTCCTGTTAGATTTTTGTGTGATACATAGAGAATTGTGTGTTGTGTCTTGCAAAAAGTGTTTTATGATATTTAAAACTGAGTCAAAGTCTGATAATTAAAGTATGGTTTTGCAGATTTGGTGTGTTTCTGTTGTTGAGTGACAGCTTTCAGAAATTGTGTGACAAGTAAAGATTTTGTGTGTAAGCAGTTGAAAAAACATTAACAAATTCATATTTTTGTTTGTCATAGGCTATAATACTATTACACCACACTGCAGATTATTTTTTCTGTCTTTTTCTTTTGAAAACTTTCTCATGAGACGTGTCAGAAGAGCATTGACACTGTCAGACACGAGATGTGTGAAGATAACAGAAAACCCGAGGCTGGACTTTCTAAGCAAAACCGACTTTACTTAACTAGTTAGTCTTTTTGCTATGCTATTATTGCTTTATTTATTTATTTTTATCAAATAATCCAACAAATCGAGTTGAAATCAAAGTCAAAAATAACATTAAAAGACATGCAGTTATACACTTTAGTTTGCCTCCATTTTGTGCACAATATATCACAACAAACACAACAGTTTACTCATGAAAACAGTCTTTAAAGTCTGTAAAATAAATGTACACAAAATGATGTATGTGTAAGAGCATGACAGAAAATCTGGGACCTGTACCCTTATAAATTATATCAAATAGAATTTCAAGGTTCTTTATTATTCATCACGTACACAATCATACAGGGTATAATCAGTAGTGAAATGTAAGTCAGGACAGGTCCGCTCAATGGACAGTGCAAAAAAAATTTAAAATAAAGCAATGAAATATAACACAAGAGAATATATATAAATATAGGTGAGAATAAAAAAGAAAATAGGAACAAATAATACAATAAAATAAGGAGTAAAATGTGCAATGAGATAAAATGTGCAATACAGTATACTGTGGATTAATAAATATTAATATAAACACGGATGTGCAAGAGGAATGTGCAAATAGGTTGTACCGGGTATGTACACATAGCAGCAATGCGGATGATGGAGAATAATGGATGTTTTTACAGTTTATTAAATTGAGTCCTGTAGATGTTATGAAGTTATGTAGATGTTATGAGACTGAGTTTAGGAGCCTGATGGCCTGAGGGAAGAAGCTCCTCCTCAGTCTCTCAGTTTTTGCCATCATGCTCCTGAAGCGCTTGCCAGATGGCAGTGAAGTGAAAAAATGGTTACCGGGGTGATTCGAGTCCTTGATGATTTTAGCAGCTCTGCTTTTGCAGTGTTTGAGGTAGATGTCCTGCAGAGAGGGGAGAGCAGACCCTGAGATGCGCTCAGCCAAACGCACGACTCTCTGTAGAGCTTTGCAGTCCTGGTTCGAGGAATTACCATGCCACACTGAGATGCACTGAGTCAATACACTTTCTATGGCCCCTGAATAGAAAGTTTTCAGGATAGCTGGTGAGACCCTGAATTTCCTCAGCTGTCGCAGATGGTACAGTCTTTGCCTGGCTTTCTTAACCTGAGTCTGAATGTGTGTAGTCCATGTCAGGTCCTCGGAGATGTTTACACCGAGGTACTTGAAGCTGCACACCCTCTCCACAGGGGTCCCACTGATCATAAGAGGACTCTAGGGCCGCTGCTGTCTCTTCCTGAAGTCTACAATCAGCTCTTTAATTTTGCTCACGTTCAGAGAGAGACAGTTGTCCTGGCACCATGATGTAAGTCTCTCTACCTCACCCAAGTATGCGGTCTCATCATTGTTGGAAATGAGGCCCAGAACCACAGTATCATCAGCGAATTTAATAATAGAAGTGGAGCTGTGAGAGGACACGCAGTCGTGGGTGTATAGAGAGTAGAGCAGGGGACTCACTACACAGCCCTGTGGGGCTCCTATGTTCAGGGTGATGGAGTTGGAGGTGAACTGGCCAACTTTCACCACTTGAGGTCTGCCGGTGAGGAAGTCTTGAATCCAGTCACAGAGTGAAGTGTTTAGGCCGAGGTCTGAGAGTTTGACAGCTAGCTTGGTGGGGACTATAGTGTTGAAAGCTGAGCTATAGTCAATGAATAGCAGCCTGACATAGTTACCATTTTTGCTGTCAATGTGAGTGAGTGCAGTACCTGGGAGATGGCATCATCAGTAGACCTATTTGGCCGATAGGCAAACTGAAGAGGGTCCAAAGTAGCAGGGATGGAGGAACAAATGTGTTTCTTTAAAAGTCTCTCAAAAACCTTCATGACTGTCGATGTGAGGGCAACTGGACGATAGTCATTCAGGCAAGAGGGTTTACTGTTCTTAGGCACAGGGATTATGACAGATTTTTTAAATGAGGTGGGAACCACAGAGGTAGCAAGGGACTCATTAAAGATTGAAGTAAACAAACCAGCAAGCTGATCGGCGCAGGACCTCAGAACGTGGCCAGTAATCCCATCAGGTCCGGCTGCTTTCCTGACGTTCACTCTCCTTAGTTCCCTCCGAACCTCGTCCTCTGACAGGGTGAATACATAATCGCTGCTCTGTCTGCTGCTTCCTGACGCGCTGATCGGCAGAGTCGCGCCGCCGCCATTGCATTCAAAGCGGCCGTAGAAGGTGTTTAGCTCTTCGGCCAGCAACGGATCTGCTCTCACCTCGGCGGAGGAGTTATTTCCAGAGGAACAGATGGTCTTCAGTCCCTGCCACATGCGTCGAGAGTCATTGAGCTGAAAATGTGACTCAATTCTCTCCCTGTATCTGAGTTTAGCGGCTCTAACTGCCCGACGGAGAGCGTATCACAATATTTTGTACTCGCTCATGTTTCCCGACAAAAGATCAACGTTGTATGCGGCAGTGCGATGGTTAACCGCAGCACGGATTGATCTGTCAACTCACGGTTTCTGATTAGAAAATGTCCTTATTGTTACTGTTTCAGTGGCTTGGTCGGTTAGCATGTTGATAAAGCTTACTGCTACATCTGTGAATTCGCTGACGTCAGCTGAACTCGCCCGGATCATGTCCCAATCGACGTCATCAAGAGACGCCTGTAGCATAGCTTCAGAGTGGGAGGACCAGCGCGTCACTTCCCTCTCCACCGGGGGTTTCTGAACGATCCTTTGTTTATATTCCTGTGAGAGGAAAATGGCGGCGTGGTCCGATTTGCCAAAAGCCGGCAGGGACCGAGCTTTGTAGGCATTCTTAAACTGGGTGTAGCAATGATCCTGTGTATTCTGTCCTCTAGTTGGACAGGATATATGTTGTTAAAAGTTCGGCATGACCTTCCTGAGGTTGGCTTTGTTGAAGTCCCCGGCGATGATACATGCAGCGTCAGGGTGTTTATTGATGTAGCCGCTGAGCTCATCGTGGAGTTTGGACAAAGCCAAGCTAGTATCTGGCTGTGGTGGAATGTAAACGGCAGTAACGATGATCGATGTAAACTCCCGGGGCAGATAGAATGGGCGGCAGATAATGGAGAGATGTTCTAGATGAGGCGAGCAGGAACGCAACAGAATGGAGATATTCCTGGGGTCACACCATTTCTTGTTAATCATGAAACACACTCCACCACCTTTGGGTTTTCCGGCCTCGGCTGTTCTGTCCATCCGTAAAACTGAAAAGTTATCAGACGGTGTCCGGGACCGTCGGCATGAGCCATGTTTCGGTCAAACAAAGGATGTTACAGTCCCTAATGTCCCGTTGGAAACTTATCCTGGCTCTAAGATCGTCCATCTTATTCTCCAAGGATTGGACATTAGCGAGCAGAATACTGCAGAGGAGGACTGTGAGCCCTTTTTCTCAGTCTGTTACGTATTCCAGCGTCTCCGCGGTGTTTCTTGCGCCTCCTGGGATTATTGAGGCGGCCTTTGTTAACCTCGGTGTTCAAGTATCTCCAATGGCCACGCTGGATCCGTGGATAAAGTGTCCTGAAGCAGGTTAGTGCAGTGGTGTCCAATGTCCAAAAGTGTTCTTTGTCGTATATAAATAGTGCAGGCGTTATGCGTGTAAAAGAGAAAGTAAAAATACGTAAAAAGTATATTAAAGCACAAATTGAGCGGAGCCATCCCTAACGTCGACTGTACAACGCAGCGCCGGAAGCGGAATCCCATTGTATATAATATGACATTGTATATATATATATCATATTATATATATAATATATAATATGACATCCCATTGTATATAATATGACATATATGACATTATATATAAAAATACATATTTATTATACATATTAGAATTATGCATAAAATTAGTTTTTTATAAATTTTCTTTAGGTTTGCTATGTGTGTGTGCACTTTTTCGTGACGAATGAGGACATACAACCTCAGTGTGTGTCCAGCAGTGATTAGTCAGGTCAGTTGAGCTGTTGTGTACTCAGTCCATTAGCATATTAATGCACATCTCTCTTGATTTTTTCTCTCTCCGTATTTGTTTCTTTCTTTCGTCCGGCTGTTCTCTGTGTTGCTTTTTCAGTTCCATCTGCACCGATAGATTGTCACACTGTACTTCTGTTTTTTTTTTTTTACAATTTTAGATTTTCATCTGGTTGACTGTTTAGATTAAAAAAAATTCAGAGCTTCAGCTCACAGTGCCACTCCCTCACATCAACATCATTTTCACTTCATCTTTAGATATATAATTTTCCATTAATATCCTTTTTTCCCTCTAACTTTAAATGCTTAGTCAAAAGAAAACAGAACTGCCTGCAGGCTGATCTTTTACTGTTTAGGAGACTTAATTGAGTTATGGCTCATTTAATCATCAGGTTGTTGTAATGCAATTTATATGAAGCTATTATTTCAGCTCCGGGAATTATTTGTTAAAGATTCAATATTGCTTGATTAAAGTAATATTAATATTTAACTTACAATTTATACCTTATTAAGTGGTCGTCCAGCGATCACTAAACAGTATATTCTTATTAGTCTCTCAAATTCAAGCTTAGGTAATGTCATCTTTGTGGCAAGAAGGATAAAATAATTAAAATCACATTCCAGAGACAATTCTTTATAGAACGAAACAAGGTTTATTTACAATACTAATATTCTAACATACGTAATAACACACAAACATACACACATGCATACGGGAGTTTTGAGGTTAATGTTGAAAGAATAGCACTCTTTCCTATTTCATAACTGGAGCCAACCAGAAAAGATCACGACAAATGCCTAGGCTTTGTTACTGCGGTCAGATCAATTTACTAGTTCAGTCAGAGATAGAACTTAGTTTGATACTTGCTTTCTGTTGGTTAAGCAGGCTGTTGCTTTGGTTTTGTTTCCCGCGTGAGTTCAACGTGTTGCTTCGGTCCTTTGTTTCGGAAACCACGGGGGTTGGTTCGGGTTTCTCCGATGGCTCTCATTTGGAAACACGTGATATATCTGGAAGCTGCTGCGTGACGTCACGGGGAAAGCTCTTCTCTCATCTGCGGTCGTCGAGTTTGTGGTTCTGTGATGTTACGGCCCTTCTATCCTTTGAATTCGACTAGATAGTTTGTCTCAGCCGGTCTTAAGGCGAGAGTCCAGCGGACCGTCCGGGTCGCGAGTTGCGAGAACAGGAAGAGAGTCCAGGAGCACAAGAGAGAGAGCGAGTTGCACGCTGGCGCGTTGTTTTAAACAGTCCGATTTGGACACCGCCCACAGGCGGCTGGTCGAATCAGAGTGTTTGTATGGGGCGGAGCCCCGCCCATGTCCATGGTTTCTGGGGCCATGCTTACGTCATCTGATATTTCATTCATTCCGTGAAAGATATACACAGGCCTTTATATCTGTTGTAACATACGTTATGATGCCAAAGTTTAACGGTTATCAACACCACTTATGACTTAAAATGCCAGCTTCTTTTAGAGACTAAACATCGCATTTGGCACAACCTACACATTACAGTTTAAGGCACGATTAAAAATCACCCACATTTCTTAAGTAATTCATATTCACACAAGCATACGAGAGAAAGAGTACAACATTAATATCCATATGTTTCTTGTGTAGATGGTTTTAAGTCATGAAATAAACGAATGTATTTTGGAAATATCCCCGGTCACTTCCCTTTGTTCTGTGACCGAACGAAATCGCGCTCTTTTGCGCTGATGAGGAGGGGCTTTAGAGAGATGCTGATTCTTTAGCTGCCCCCTGGTGACCTGTAGAGACAGTTGAATTCCTGCCGACATATGTTACATATCCCCCTTTGGTTTGGTGATGTTCCCGATGGAACATCGTCAGGCCCTGGAACAAGAGGCAGGGAGAACAGGCACATACAAGACACAAACATCATTTCTATCACTGACTGAAACCTGGTGTAGGGTAATTTGGGAAGGAAGAGATTAGAAACTTGAGAAGACATAGGGATGCATTGTTTAGCATTATTGACAATTGGGTCATTTGACTGGTTTAATTGTCAGGGGTTTGACGAGGCGGTATAGGCATGATCTCAATCAGGTTGGTCAATTCTCGGTTCGGGTTCTTGGTCGGGTTTACCACGCCGGAAAAGGCGCGGACGCCTGACGGGTATTTGTTAAGAGACTCTTGAACGGCGTTCACTCGTTTGCACAGGAGGAAGGCCAGTGTCAAAGTCACAACATCTCCTACGATAGTAGAGATACAAAGCGCTGTGTCAGCGGCAGACCAAGGCCGTATAATTGGCACGCCGGCGGGCAGAAGGTGAGCGATAGCTTCAAAAGCTGTGTCAACCGGTGTCAAATCAATAAGAGATTTTGATTTCAGCCTGATATTCATCGTCGGTGAGGTGATACAATGCTAACTCGTCAATATGGAGGATCGCGCCCTTCGGGACAGTAGTCCATAAAGTTTGGTTGGGCAAATTAATGCGCGTGGCGGTGTCGTGTTGATCACATGTGAGGGTAGCTGTTCGTGCTGGGGTGTTGACCAGCCATCGGTTTCTGATGATTTCGCTGCGTTACCTCAACTTGAGAACATAGTGTTGCTCAAGGGGCAGCTAGTGTCGGGTTTAATGGATTCTAAACCACAGATGCCCTTGGTATTATCGCGTACGCAGAGTTTACTCGGGTAGAGGGAGTGAATGTCCTAAGTGAGCGTGCCCATCTTTAAGTTTGGGGCCAGATACAACTGCTCGTTGTTATCGTGATACGCAGCGACTTTAGGAGTGTGGATTTTGACATAGGTTTTCCCTTGCCGCAATCCCACATTCACAACGTCTTTGAGCCGGTAAACATTATTAACGTTGATAATGGGCAAACTGAAAAGACAACTAAGTCACCTGTTTCCGGGTTTGCGTATATGGGAATAGCGCTACCGGGAAAGGGGCGAGATGGGTTTGGATGAGACTAGCGGGGCCCGCAGTGGCCGTTACAACGCTTGAACAAGGCTAAGAGGTATCGTAGCACGGAATCCTATTCATGGCTAAGTTGTCAATCAAGGAACTTACATCGTATCATGTCGCTCATGATTTTGGTGGGTGGCCTCGATCGATCGACAACGGTTCTCTGGCAATTACAACGACTTTACTGAAGGAAGTCGATCTCAATTTCAGGACCTGGATTCAAGGATTGATAAGGGGTTCAAAGTGAGAGAGAGGAAAGGAAAACACAAAGTGAGACACGATAAAGAAACCAAACGACAAAAAAAAAAAAAAAATTTAGAGAAAAAAAAAAAAAATTACAAAAACAAATCAAACAAAATTAAAAAAAAAAAAAAATATTGAGAGTAACTCCTCTCTACTAGATTGGTCCTAGCAGTGCTGCGGAGGAGAGAATATGGGTTGTGTCTAAGCATGGTTGCTATATGTTTTCCTAAAATGACAATACTTATGCTTGTGTGGTGTAGAGCATATGGTTGTCGGTCTGTGTCAGTGGGTTTGATCTTCCCCCTTTTCCTGTCGGTGGTTTGGATTTGCCGGTTGGAACTGGCAACACATCATGGTGCATCGTGTGTGTGTCAGCATAATCCCCCTCTGGCCGTGAGGTACTACGAGCTTTGGCGCAGTGAGTGGCTCAGGGACATACGTGTGGACACCGTCTCGCAGATGTAACATGTGCTTGACCGAGTGGAGCATGCGGAGCTCGGAGGATGTGTTTAGGTCCGTGGAGGAAATAGAATGTTCTAATGGGTTTGACATGTGAGCTGTCATGGTTCGTAGTGACGAATCCGCATTTTGGAGGATGAGGAGATCGTCAGCAGCGAACTGAGGAGGTATGGCAATGCGGGAGAGGGCAGGGGTGTGCGCGCCAGTGGCGTGCTGGCGGCGGGTTACTGCTGCCACTGTAGGGTTGGGTGGGATGGCATGAAGTGTCCATGACTCTTCATGTAATGCACCTGCTTTGGTGAGGGCATTGGTTTGGTCATTTGAGGGGCTGGAGTTTGGGAGGAAACGTTTAGGATGTCAGAACTGATCTGGTGTTCTTCGGAGGAATGGCAGGTGACTGAGACAGCACTTTCAGGAACTTGAGGTGTTTCATCAGCAGGTGTTTGTTGTACGCTGCTGTGATTTGGAGTATTGGGTGTTGAGTTAGTGTTTAACTCTGTTGCTGGGTTTTCAGGTGGGGTTTCATGTCCATCTGAAGTTAGGGTGTTTACTGTTCTCTGAGAGTGAGGTGAAGCAGTGCTGTTTTCTGTGGCTGATTTGTTCAGCTTGTCACTGCCTTTTCGTCCGACAGCTAGTCAGGCTGAATCTGGTTCCTCTTCCCTTTCCCACTGATTCTCATGAGGCCTTGCTTGGTCCCATGACTTATCCCAGTGTCGTCCAGGTGGCGTTGACGCCCACGCGTCCATCCATCAATCATACCTCTGTTTAGGTCGGTTGCCAGCGTGTGAGTCTCGTTCTCTGTTGGACGGGGGTCCATTCCACTCTCTGTGTGGTGGCTTAGCACTGTCTTGGCGTTGGGTGCCCTCTAGAGCCAGTTCATGGTGTTGAGTGTTGAAATCAAGAACTGCTGGGGATTTTGCGCTCTTTTCTGAGGTCATCTTTTGTTTGCAGTAGGCTTTTTGCACCAAGTCTCGCAACTGCTGAATGTTCATTGTCCGTGGACATGCGAGAACGCCAAGCTGGTGGCTTATGCCAGGATGAAGGTTCCTTCGGAAGAGAGTTTTAAAGTTCAGTTTATCTTCCATGTCAGAATCATTGCGAGTTCCAAAATATGCTTGTCTGAGTCGACTATAGTAAGCTTGAGGAGGTTCGTGACGTCCTTGTCTCGTCTCCAGGGCAGCCACTAAGCCTTGATCGGACTCAGGGTCGGCGAACTCTTTAATGAGGGCTTTTCGCAGCCGTTGATAATCAGTCTTTGTGTTAACAGGCTGACGGTCAAGGAAGCTGCGCACTTCAGGACTGGATGTCGTTCCGAGTAAGTAGAGTTTATCTTTGTCCGTAACGTTAGGTCGCATTTCCAGATGGAAATCAATATCTTGCAGATAAGCTTGGACATTTTGGCTGTTTGGCACGCTGGGGTTGAATTTTCCAATGTTTCGGGCGAGCTTGTCAAGATCTTTTAGGTCCAAGCCATGCGACGATCTGCGGCTGGCTGCAGCAGATTCGTCTGGTCCTGTCGTGATATAAAGTTCTTCAGACGGCGCTGGTGAATGTTTTAATACCACCCCCTCTGTCTTATGTTCACGTGTCAGTCCAGGAACAGGTGGCTTGGTCCTGCTTAGCAGGGGTGCGGTTGGTGCATGTCCTGTCCTTGACGGCTCATGGCGTAGTTCATAAGCGTGCTTGAGTTCCTCTTGGAAACGTTCAGACTCCTCTGTGACGTAGTCGAGCTGTCGTGTTAGACGGCTGATCTCGTTTCTTGACTCAGACAGATGAGCTTCAAGGGCTTTGATTCTGCTGTTTTTGTCCCTGAAGTCAGTCTTTGCCTTATCTAGTAGCTTCTCTGCATACTGTAGCTTGTCAGCACGATCAGCAAAGTCCTCTTTGATTTGCTGCATTTCGTGGCTGGTAGCTGCTAGAGTCTCTTTTAGCCTGTTGATCTCCTCCTCGGCGCCCTGTTCCACCTCATCGGTCCCTTCCTGTCGTTCCTGAGCTTCACGTTCCAGCTGCTCTATGCGTCGTTGTGCGCTTGTCAGCTCCTGCTGGCGTTGTGCAGCATGCCTGTCGCTCAGTTTGAGGGTGGCGATGAGTGTGTGACTTAAGGAGCCGGTGATCTTGGCTAATTCTTTGTGATTGTAGTTTTGACTTGGGTCTTGTCTCATAATGCTTGTGATGTTGTCATCTAGTTGGTCCTATGTCTGATGTCAGAGTGCTTCAGCAGCTTTAGGGAGGATGCTGTCTGTTGTAACACTTAGCCACATTTCCAGTCCTTCCCAGTGACCAACATGTTCTGTTTTGTGAGACATGTTCTGGCGGGTGAGGGAGATCTTGGACCGAACTGACACAGACCTTGTATGGGAAACAAAGCAAAACAAAACAGAACAAAGCAAAACAAACAGGGGTGTGAATGTGCAAAGTGTAGTGTCTGCTAGTGTTTGAGTGTGGTTCTCTGTGTCTGTGTTCCTCTGGTGGGGTGCTTGTAATTTGCAGCTTCTGCGTAGAAATTGAGCACGCGTAGAGGCAGCACAGCTGGGAAACAGAGAAAGAAAAGCACACTAACAGAATGAGTACACAAGGACAGTAACAATAACCAAATCTCTCTTTTAATAGCAGATTTTCTTCTTTTCACTTTTGTTAAGTCTGATTTAGAAGGACGCTTCTAGTCAGAAAATTATAAGCGGGCTTTCTCTTTTGTAATAGGACTATGATTGCTATTCCAATTTTTCTCCTGGATGGGGGAAAACAATAACAATGACAGTACTGGTCCCTTGATGGCAGAATTTTACACCGCAACACTGGTTAGCGTGTCTCTCGCGCGTTTGAAAGTTTTTGCCGATGTCTATCTTCTCATTGCACCTGCTTTAACTTGGGGGATAGGATTTCACAATAGAGGGTAAATGGTAAACAATTTTGAACGTAGTTCTCAAGTTTCATAAACATCTGTTCAATTGTGACATTTCTCTCTATTCGTGATCTTCCCACTGGCAAAGTCTTAAGCAAACAAGTCAAATTAGAAGAAGTTAGTAACAGGGAGGAAAGAGAAGAGAAGATTTATTTATTCCCAAGGTTTAAAACTAATAATAAGTTGGCAGCATGGTGGTGCTGTTGAGTCGATATGCTTAGGTTGGTTTTGCTGTTTACAGGGTAAACACACTGACCTAAGTTGGGGAAACCTTAATTTCCCTTTTTGGGGTTTTCTAATTAGAAGGTTAACATCTTTATACCCCAAGCTTGGTGAGAAGTGACATTGATTACGTGGTGTCACTGTCACTTCACCAACACAACACTAGGGGAGCATTATCTACTCTCAGGCCTAAGTAAAGAGGACTTTATTTAATTTTAATTTAATACAATTATTTAATTAAATTTTTTTGAGTTAATCAGATCACCTAAGGAGATGAAGTATGGCCTACAGGTAGAGCCAAACTTGTGTTGAGCCTGAAATTAGAATTAACAATTAGAATGTGGTTTCTAATTAAAATTGAATGATGTTATCATTAAAATTTATAGGATCGATTAGGATTAGAATTACAAGAGCAATCTACAATTGAGTTGATAAACCAATATTGTTGCAATATGTAAACAGGAAGTGTAATTCCATACATTTATAGTACATGCTGATTTCAATAATGATCATTACAAATATAATGACATGTTTTATTGATATCATATACAGATTGTGTATGTAACTATAAAATACTTTGCTCTTCTTCCAGTTTAACAGAGACTTACAAAGAGAGATTCATTTACGTGTTTATTTCACAGCTGGCTTCAGCGCAAACTAACATGGCCCATCAGCGGTATAGATCAACTAACGGTCATTATAAAAGTGTTTAAACTACCAAATACATTTACTTGCACATATTTCAGAATCGAATATCAGATATTTCATAATATAGTGAGCATGTTTGTGAATATTTTAAATAAAAGATAAATGAAATAAAAAGTGATCCACATGTCATGACAGAGCTATGTGGTTTCTTGTGTTAAACATGACAAGCATGTTATAATTCATGGAAACAATAAGGGATAAATTCAAAATAGCAATCCTAAAAAACTCACGCTGGGGCTCAGCTAGAATATTTTTAAACTCACGATTAATTAAAATGTAATTAGAATTTTCAAATTCATAATTAATTATGAAATTAAATTACAGCTTCTAAATCACTAGTTTCGATTCCTATAATAGTAATTAAATTAATTTCCAACTTACTCATTCCTCATTGTGTCATTAACATCAAACCAAATTAATCTGTATCCTAATTACTTGTAAACGAAATAAAAATGTCTGGCCCTCTTGATAATAATTAAGGTTTTACTGTAGTTGTCAAATTATAAGAGCTTATGATTAATCAATGGATACTGTTGTTACTTGAGGCAGGAGTTGAAATTATTTTATGAAATGAAATTAATTTCAAATTTGTAATTAATTATGACATTCAATTAACAATTAAAAATTCCTAACAATAGCAACTTATCCACTGATGTGTTTTAAAATCAGAAAAGCCGTTATAATTGAATGAGTCACCATATTATCAAGGTAATGAGGTAATACTTAATTATCTTCTAACAAAACTACCAACTATTAAACCGATAAGGTAAAAGACTTTAATCAAATGTTTATTAAACCAACCTGTGAGATTGTCAGACAGATGAATGGGTATAACATTAACACAGCCAGCTTATTAACATATGTTAGTCTTTTAAATGGGAAGATAGATAGAGAGAGAGAGAACGGAAATGTGAGTAGCATTTTCACACACTGCATTCAACTCATTCAAACTCTAAATGCTACGTGCTAATCGCTAGCCGTAATGCTAACAGTATTTGCTTCGATGCTAAAGCTTCTTTGTTTCCGTTAGCTTAGCGCTAATGCTATTAGTTTACACAAACTCAAGGTGGCACTGTGGCTAAGTCTACACTAGCGAATACTCCGGAACTAGCCTCCGAAGACTTCCTGGCTAAGCTCACCGCTTATGGTGACTCAACCAGGTCGCTATGGTGACTCACACAGTGACTGTATATGTAAACGTGCTCCACAACAAGCATTATTCGGACTTGAATCTTTTATAGCACATATAATCTCACTCGTTTAGGCGAGATAAATTAATCTACAGATTAATTATAACTCATCGCGGCCTCGGCGGACTGTTATGCTGATATTTGTCTGTTCAGACACAGCACATAAAACAATTCAATCGATTGCAAATTCTTCTCCCTTCTCAACCCGCATGGGCCACTCCTTTGTCTGAGCGCCGCGTGTTTGGATTTCACTCGTTTGAAATTAAATACTGGCTGAGAATTAATTAATTAGCTACTTTAATACCCTACAGCCGGGAGAATATCGTGGCTGGGTTTGCAGTGGGACACGCACTCACAAATTACCACGAAGGCCTTAAGAGAGGGGCAATGAGGAACACGCTCACTCGCCTCTCGTGCGCTTTAAAGCGACTTCATATTAATTATTTACTGCAGTTTCATTTCTCCTCAACAAGCTCGAGTTAACAGTTACACTCTCTCATTCAAAACGCACTGTGTTTTACAAACAAGAATGCAATATCACAAATAACCGTTTGTTTCTCTGTATTTACTCAATTTGTCTGGATAAAAGTGAGAAATACTCTTATTGTCTCTGGTTTGGTTTTCAGATTAATATTTAATGCCAGCGTTCATTCTCCACCATTTGAAATGCAATTTATATGAAGCTATTATTTCAGCTCCGGGAATTATTTGTTAAAGATTCAATATTGCTTGATTAAAGTAATATTAATAATTAACTTACGATTTATATTTTATTAAGTGGTCGTCCAGCGATCACTAAACAGTATATTCTTATTAGTCTCTCAAATTCAAGCTTAGGTAACGTCATCTTTGTGGCAAGAAGGATAAAATACTTAAAATCACATTCCAGAGACAATTCTTTATAAAACGAAACACGGTTTATTTACAATACTAATATTCTAACATACATAATAACACACAAACATACACACATGCATACGGGAGTTTTGAGGTTAATGTTGAAAGAATAGCACTCTTTCCTATTTCATAACTGGAGCCAACCAGAAAAGATCACGACAAATGCCTAGGCTTTGTTACTGCGGTCAGATCAATTTACTAGTTCAGTCAGAAATAGAGATTAGTTTGATACTTGCTTTCTGTTGGTTAAGCAGGCTGTTGCTTTGGTTTTGTTTCCCGCGTGAGTTCAACGTGTTGCTTCGGTCCTTTGTTTCGGAAACCACGGGGGTTGGTTCGGGTTTCTCCGATGGCTCTCATTTGGAAACACGTGATATATCTGGAAGCTGCTGCGTGACGTCACGGGGAAAGCTCTTCTCTCATCTGCGGTCGTCGAGTTCGTGGTTCTGTGATGTTACGGCCCTTCTAGCCTTTGAATTCGACTAGATAGTTTGTCTCAGCCGGTCTTAAGGCGAGAGTCCAGCGGACCGTCCGGGTCGCGAGTTGCGATAACAGGAAGAGAGTCCAGGAGCACAAGAGAGAGAGAGTTGCACGCTGGCGCGTTGTTTTAAACAGTCCGATTTGGACCCCGCCCACAGGCGGCTGGTCGAATCAGAGTGTTCGTGATGGTGAGCCCCGCCCATGTCCATGGTTTCTGGGGCCATGCTTACGTCATCTGATATTTCATTCATTCCGTGAAAGATATACACAGGCCTTTATATCTGTTGTAACATACGTTACGATGCCAAAGTTTAACGGTTATCAACACCACTTATGACTTACGATGCCAGCTTCTTTGAGACTAAACATTGCATTTGGCCCAACCTACACATTACAGTTTAAGGCACGATTAAAAATCACCCACATTTCTTAAGTAATTCATATTCACACAAGCATACGAGAGAAAGAGTACAACATTAATATCCATATGTTTCTTGTGTAGATGGTTTTAAGTCATGAAATAAACGAATGTCTTTTGGAAATATCCCCGGTCACTTCCCTTTGTTCTGTGACCGAACGAAATCGTGCAAAAATTTATTTTTTTACAGAAATTAGGACTGAAACATGGATTAAAATAATTAGAATTAATATTAAAAAAAATTAGTTTGGGAGTTAATTTAAATAAGAAAAAATTAATGATAAAAAAATGCTTTTTAGTTGTTTTAGCATATTTCACCACAAATTTAGTCTTATTTTAATTAATTTTAAGTCATCTTGAGGCCTCCTAGTGGCTCCTGAAACCCGTGTTAAGATCCACTGATCTAGAGGATGCACATCTCAAGAAAAATATATGAAGAACAAGTGAATTTTTTCCCATTTAATCTCACTTGTCATCTGTCACCATTACAAGCCAAGCATGCCAACTAAATAAACATGTGGGACAAAGTCACCTTAATATCTGAATAATCTGAAGACCAGAGAGGAAACTGAACCAAAATCACCAGAACTGAGCTTTCTTCTTCTCAAAATGCTCCTTAAGAGCATTGGTCAGGAATTGAGTTTGAGAACACTGCCTTAGACGGTCCATTCTGGAGATGAGAGGGACGGTCAGGAGCGTGATGTCCATCCACAACTCCTATTTTACACAAGCACAAGAATTGCGTTTGGACAATCAGCACCAGACTGTCAATATCAGACCAGACACATGAACGAGAGGAGAGGAGAGGAGAGGAGAGGAGAGGAGAGGAGAGGAGAGGAGAGGAGAGGAGAGGAGAGGAGAGGAGAGGAAAGAGCAGCAGAAGTGAAGCAGTGGTCTGCTCCTGCTGTGTTGGGCTCTTAATGAGCGAAGGCCGGACACAATAGTCTGCGGTGAGAGGGTCAGCGCTCCGGGCAACAGTGCGTCATTGTAGGATCCTCATGGCCTAAGAGATCAAAGCATACAGATTAAGATAATAGCAGCAGCCGACGCCAGCGTCTTAACCCATAACTCATACAGCTGCATAAAATATCTGACATTCATCAAACCATTCACTTTCTCTGGCTTCGATAGGCTGTAAATATGCTTCAGTCTCCATGGAGTTTGACTAAAAGCTGCTTCAGAAACCCAAATGGGTTGATTTGAACCTCTCTCCTTGGCTTTAGTGGGTTTAACTGGAAAGAGAGTTTCCTCAAACTCTCGGTCAAGAGCTACTTTCTTATACAATTTATGATGAAGCTTCATCACAGCATAACATTCATCCATAGTTGAATCCATCCATCAAGCTCAGATTCTCCAGAAGTTTTTTCTTGTGAAATCACTGGATGCAGCATTTTTCTAGTCAAATAACCAGGCCCACATAGGATCTGTGCCTACACAACTCCAGATAAAAATCTCCACATTATTAATTTCCCCCCACAATCTGAACAGAAGATGCAACACAAGTCTCCAGATTCCATCTATAGGTTCCACCTGCTAATAACACAAACAACTCCTGCTATCTGAGATGACTTTACATTGAACCCAAAACTGAGCATTGCGAACACAGAACAGAAACATTCTGAATGAGATCTTTTAAATATCTTCTCCAAGAAAATGCTTGCAGTGAAATGAAGAGTCTACTTTTCAAAGAAACTTCCTCACATTATGAGCTTCAGAAGTGATCTCAAATTCAGCACTCATCTCAACACAAACTCAAAGACTTCTCATTTTGACCGAATGAGCTGCGGTGCCATCCACATATCTTAGCTTTGACGGTCAACAGCTGACCCCTTTCTCTCTGAAGAATGTCCAGAGCAAGCAGCATAAAGAGCGCAGAGATATTCCTCAGAAAAGGTCTGTTTTAGGAGCGAGTTGAAGGTCCTCCTCTGCTGTTCTCTCCTCCGATCTGATCCGCTCCAGCTCTGTTCCCTCCTCAGATTTTGTGTCCCTTTTCTGGAGTTTCCCCTCCTCTTTCCCCCTTCTTCCCTCCTAACCTCCCTTTCTTCTGTGCCCCTCATTTTATGCAGGACAGGGGTTTCCTAAGAGACTGGAGCTCAATGGAGAAAATCTCCAGCAACACAATGAAACGGCCGAGGGAGAAAGAGCGAGGGAGCGATTGAGATACAGGGAAATCTAGAGCTGAGCGTTTGTCAGGTTGGGAGAATCTGAAGACCAAAGTATTAATTTACACTAAAAGCCTGGGCTGTATACAGTAGTTCTCACGTACGAGGGTCAAAGAGCAGCGAATCTCTCTGTAAAGGCTGTGTGTGTTTGGACAGCACAAGCTTTTCTGCAGCACCCCTCAAGGGCCATAAACCAAGAAAGTGTTTAGACTAAAGAGGAATTTCATGTTGATTTAGATGTGAAAATCAACATGATTTTCATGATTTAGATTTAGTTTGTGCGCTTGAGATGGACTTACAAAGATTCATAACATTTACAAGTGCACTACTTGCTTTATACAAGCACTTTATAGTAAGGCCGTAAGTAACCATGTCTTAAACATTGGGGAGGGACCAATTATATATATATATATATATATATATATATATATATATATACACTCTTAAGAAAAATTATTTTAAACAGTACCAGAAAAGGGTTCTTCGGCTTGTAACAATAGCAGAACCCTTTTTAGTGCAAAATAGAAACTTTTTTATAGGGTTATATACAGAACCATGTTTTGAAAATGCTATATAGGACCTTAATGGTGTTATAAATAACCTTTTTCATGAATATTAGTATGTTACAGTAGTAAATACCATACACCACCTGTCAAAATGATTGATGACAGGTGGGCGGGGCTTCCGGTATAGGGGCGGGACTTCCGGTGTAGGCGGGACTTCCGGTATATGGGCAGGACTTCCGGTATAAGGCGGGACTTCCGGTGTAGGCAGGACTTCCTGTATAGGCGGGACTTCCTGTATAAGGCGGGACTTCCTGTATAGGCGGGACTTCCTGTATAAGGCGGGACTTCCAGTATTATAAATCATGTTATAATGACAGTAGGTTTTGATGATTTTGACAGGTGGTTTTGATAGTTTTGATGTTTGATGGTTTGATGATTGCAGGTTTTGATGGTTTTGATGTTTTGACTAGGTTGATGTTTTGATGTTTTGATGATTTTGACAGAAGGTTTTTGTTTTGAAGGCTGTATAATAAATGACAGCAGGTTTTAATGTTTTGATGATTTTGACAGGTGGTTTTGATGGTTTTGATGTTTTGACAGCAGGTTTTGATGATTTTGACAGAAGGTTTTTGTTTTTGAAGGCTGTATTTTAAATGACAGAAGGTTTTGTCTTTTGAAGACGCTGTTATCAGGAAATTCCCCTCCCACCCGCCGCTTCCCATAGCGGCGTATATAAATGGGTCAGTGTGTTCTACATCAATCAGAAAGAGAAAACATGAGCTACATGAGCATGGACTGTTTATCGTCCCCTAAATCCCCAGAGGCGGGGGTGAGCAGCAGAACGACGGACAGTCTGATGGCCAGTCTGACTATGGCACCGAGAAAACCTTTCGGTCACGTCCGTTTGACAAACTTTCTCCATGAACTTCGGAATGGACTAAAGGTGAATTTATGATGAGCAGTAACCGTGTATTCGGGTACAAATTTCATAAATCAACTCGAGTTGTTATACTCTACACCACCGACAACGCAGAGGCGAGTTTCAGCCGGGAAGACGCACGCGTGTGTTGTATTTCCTGAAAAGACTGGTCATTATTTTACAAATTTGTCTGGAAGGATCTGAACAGCGGCGAAGAGCCTTTGTACATTTCAGAGTGGGACGGGTAGACCGAATGTCCGGTACCGCGTGGTAGGTGACCACGCTAAAAGAACCCAGATGATTCTGTCTACATATTCTGCTGTAAAGACAAGACAAAGCTCAACAAAATCGGTCAGGGGTCGCCCTGCCTAACGAGCATAACGATCTGTATGAAATGCAATTTTTGTTCAAGTGGCGCGATCTGGATCTGCTGGCGGTATTTTTCAATAATAAACAAGATGTTCAAATGGTGCGAGCTGCATGACGGCTACAACAAAATTAAAGTGCAGCTGTTCCACCCTGAGAGATGCGTGCGCAGCAGTACATACGCCGCTATTCCGCCCCATTTACTACGGACATCCGGAAGCTCGCCGGTCAGACCCTCCCAGGCGTCGTTATAAACCATGGCTGCAGTGCTACGGCGTCCCGCCCCTTTACTACATTTGCCATAAAGTCAGTGACCAGACCCTCTCAAGCAGCATTTATAAACCATGGCTGAAGACGGAGCTTCATTACCCGCTCATGTGTGTAGCTGCGGCATCTCCTTCGCAGCATTCTCGACCCTCCTGACGACAACGCAAGCGACCATTGCCTGACTTTCCCCTTGGACCATCGGACCTCCACAAAGATTGGGAATCGGACCTCCAAAACGACTGGGGTCCGGCTAACATCACAACCCCTCCGAAGACTGGCTGGATAAATTGGGCTCAGACCTCGGATCACACAACCTGACTTACCTACCCATTGCTAAAGCCGGTCTCGACACTAAAGCCGGTCTCGACGCTACAGACGGATGTTTCAGCGACGTCCGGATTCAAAATCATAAAAGCAGCGACCGTGGTGCTGCTGGAACATCTCATCGGCGATAAGCTGAAGGAAGACTGCGAGGGTGTGCGATTGACCATCCTAGCCAGCTACAACATTCCTGTCTGTTTGACCCTCCCAACTTCTACTGACACACACTTTGACGAGCTGTCAGGCAAGCTATTTAAGCCCTTTTTCATTCCATCATCGGTATTCTCCTAAACCGCTGTGGGTTAAAATCTCACCCCCATCGTATCCAAGGGACAGTCGGGACTATTCTGCACGAATTAAAAGACGAACCATTCATAGTTGCCAAGCTAGAAGAAATCAGGCTGAAACTTCTGGACAAACCCTGCAAGGAAATAGTCTACGACGTCGTTGATCTCTGGCAAGGTCTTTCAATTGTGAATGGCGAGCGACCAAGTCAGCTCCAGCATGGGTGTAGCCTCTAGCCTAAGGAGCTGTATGGAATTCATGTTTAAAGAGCATTACAGACGGCAGATGACTGAGCTGCTGTATAAGATTATTGCGGACGCAGCCCACCCCGATATTCCAGTTGGCCACAACACTACGCGTCAGGCAAATCTCAAGAAAAATATGGTGTTAATAAGAGGACTGGCTAATTCATGGGACGATTTGACGGATAAATGTGTTGATGGTACCGACCCCCCTGATGTAATGATAAAAGAGGTTCTAGATATGATGATTGAATCACAATGTACGATCGAAATCACCGATGTGTTGTGTACTTCTACCTATGTGGTGGATGTATGTACTGAGTTGATCTTGAATGAAAGCGATGATGATGAAATTCAAAAACATGCCGATATTCATGAGACCGCTGA
>JAJHNS010000076.1:0-104906 GCA_027564155.1 Gymnocypris eckloni scoliostomus
TGTTATTTTAATAAATCTTATTTTATTTGGTAAACTTGTTTTGTGTCCTTGATGTTGCATCCCAGAGCCAGGGTCGTAACGACGTTATTTGGTGAGTCGCTGGGACCAATATGGTAATGGTAGAATGAAGTCCTCACAACGATGCCAGTTTGGTCGTTAGGACGCTCGCCATAGATATATATACGTATAGATGCCTCATTAGCGACTGTTTCTATGGGCATCTATACAGAAGTCCGTCCGCCATATTGTAACGGTCAACGGCTCTGTGTGAACCTACAGTATGATGAATGATGTCGTTGACTGTTCCAAGATGGCCGCATCTACGTGTTTTGAGCGGCCTAAGTGTGCGCCTGTATATGTCTATGATTCAAACCAACCCTATGCCAAACCCTCACCCTAAGCATATTGTAAGTACATGTAGCTAATTAATATTAATCAGTATTTAAATATATATTTACACTGTAACAAGGACACCTTAAAATAAAGTGTAACCTTGCTTACAATTCCGCTTTTTTTATGTGTTTGGGAAAGGTCATAGTTTACATTGTTAAAATCATTTTGGATTTTAAGACAAACATTTTAAGACACAATACAAAAAACCCTGAATATAGATCGTTAAATATAAAAAGGAAATCAAGAAAAAAACACAATAATGATAATGTTTATTTACAAAGCTCCTTTCCAACATATTTGAGGTTGTTTTATAAAACAGTTTCAAATAAGACAGGTTTATTTCAGTTAGTCTGACTTATTGTCACTTGATTTGGTTCAAAATGAGTCAGACTAACTGAAATAAACCTGGCTTATTTGGTAAACTTGTTTTATGAAACAGCCCCAAGCTCGCTCTACAAGTCAGGTTTAAGGAACAGAACAAATAAACATCTAGGACAAACCACATACCGAGGGCTGAAAATAATATACAGAGAACACTTACAAAGCTAGACATTAATATATCAGAAACATCCAAGTACACCCGGCTGCAGCCTGCAGATCGGGGCGGGGCTGCACCTGGGGCGGGGCTGCACGTGTCGCCCCGCCCACGATGCTTCTCATTGGTTAGTGACAAAGTAATGACGCAGATCGGGGCGGGGCTGCACCTCTCGTCTCGTCCCGCCTACAACTGTTCTCATTGGTTAGTGGCAAAGTAATGACGCCGACGCTGGTAAACAGGAAATGCGTTGAAACAATACATAATTATATGAAACAAACCTGTGATGCCATTAATATACCTGGTAAATTTATATAATATTAAACAATACATTGCAAATTTGTTAATTTTTGGAAAACATTTTATGTACATTTCCAAGCAAGAATCCAATTTCTGCTTTTGACTTGTCACATTGCAATCGCAATGTCAACGGATAAATAGTTTATTTACAACTAAAGTTTAAGTTATTTCTATTCATGTGTATTGATCATTTACCACTTACAAGTTATTTATGGTCGTTTTTTATTTTAATTTTAATTTCAGCTTTACTGTTACATGTATTATTAACATTTAAATAAAAGTTAAAATATTCTCAGCAAGTGTCATGTCTTAAGACGTTATTAAAATTAATGGTAACACTTTACAATAAGGTTCATTAAACATTAATGTTTTAACTAACATGAACTATAACCATGAGCAATACATTTGTTATTGTATTTACTATCTTCGTTTACGTTAGTTATTGAAAACACAGTTGTTTATTGTTTGTTCATGTTAGTTAAAAAGAGCATTAACTAATGTTAGCAAGATTAATAATGTATTAATAAATGTTGAGATTAACATTAACAAAGATTAATAAATGCTGTATAAGTGCAGTTCATTATTAGTTTATGTTAACTAATGAACCATATTGTTACCAAATTAATAATTTATGGATTTACTTGATAATGAAAAGCTTATGGTAAAAATACCAGCATTGTTTGTATATGAATAACATGCCAAGACAATTATTTCCTTGTTATTTATTTAGGTATGAAACTGTTTAATTCTGATCAAGAAAGGTGAAATTTGTACATCTGTATATAACACATCATTTTGTACATATAAATCTCTGGTTAAACATTAACATCCTTTACACACTTTCTTCCTTTAATACTTAATCTCCTTTAATCATTAAACCTTCCTTCTTTATACACTTTACTGGCACATGAAACATCAGTCGGGTTCCTCTATGCTGTCGTAGAATCCTCTCAGGTAACCACGCTTCCCATTACCGTAAAAACCGGAGCAGGATTTGAACAAGGTTTTACATAAGTTACACTCTTTAATTTCAAAAGGCACCCGCAATTCAGCCTTTGATGTTTCACTCCATTTTCCCAAGTTCACAACACCTGTATCCAAAAACACACACAAAACAGAACTCTTTCATATGCACATCTAAGATTATGTTAGCCATGCCAGTGCTTTAGAAAAAGCAAGATTACTTAAACCCAACCTTATACTCATGAGGCCTTATGCATTGCACACACATTTAAACTTTAACACACTTACTGTCAAGCCATGCATAGTGTGCCTTCTGTCTGAACCGAGCCTTGTTTACAATTGCCCTAAAGCAACTGCATGTAAGAGACAGATTCATGTAGGCAGCATCTCCATCCTGTAGCACTACTTCAAGGAGTATCATCTCCAAGGCCTCCATTGGTAACTGGAAAGTATTTATAAAAGGATTAATCCATTTGCTTGAATGGAATATTACAGAGGCAATGTGCTTCATCAAATTTGCCCGAGATATTACAGTTGCTGAACAATAGCAGCAGTGAAAGTGGGACTTTGCCCGACATTTTAAACTACATTTTAAAATGGTGAAATCTGAAAGAGCAAACAAAAGAAAATAAGTTTGTTGAAAATTGCCTAAATTTAACCTTCACTTGTTTGTATTTTGCTCTGGTCAGTGGACAGTCGCAAGACAGAATTTTCATCAGCACCATCCATGTGCAAGCACATTTTTTTGTGATTTCAGCAACAAAGACCCATGGTCAATGTGTGGAATGCAGAAAATTAACCCGAGTCTTACAATTAAACATTCTACTACAAATTCACAAGAAATGAAATCCGAAGCATGCACAGTGCATTGCTGGCTGGATCGGCATCATGTTAAACTTTAACTAAAGTGAGATAAGCAAAAGACAGTTAAACTCACCATGATGTTGCACTGCCCACTGAAAGTGATTTTTGATGTGATAATACATCAGTTGTGGCATACTGGAGTAACTGCAGAATGGGCACTCACTAGTGCAGCTTTTTAAATACTGCTCGCATTCCCCCTTGCTTAACACAGTTTTGTGCATTTTTGCAAGGGGTAATGGGTCTTAAAAGAGCCTTTGGGTTATAAATTGAGGAACAACAAAAAAGAGGAGAGAGATGGAGGGGTGGTGATGACAATGACAAGGATCTGCAGAAAGAAGGAAATACAGAGAATCAGTATTAGCATAATTTGTATTTATTTTTTTATATACTCCTGCAGGGTTATCCAAATTCAGTCCTGGAGGGCCACTGTCCTGCAGAATTTAGCTCTAACTTGCCTCAACACACCTGCCTAGAAGTTTCTAGTATGCCTAATAAGATCTTGATTGGCCGGTTCAGGTGTGTTTAATTGGGGATGGAGCTGAACTCTGCAGGACAGTGGCCCTCCAGGAGCAGGATTGGGCACCTGCTCTAGTGCATATACTGTATAGCAGCATAACAGTATGTAATATTAAAAAACAAGCTCTACTTTCAAGGACTGTTAAACTTAATCAAAGTCAAAGTCAGCTTTATTGTCAATTCTGCCACATGTACTGTACATACATACAGAGAATTGAAATTGCGTTACTCTCTTACTCCCTGGTGCATACAGATAACACTAAACACTAACAGTAGAATGCAAAAATACAGATAAGTACAAATCAAATATATATATATATATATATATATATATATATATATATATATATATATATATATATAAATACACATATACGTACACAAAAATGCAACTATTACAAATATACAAAGGACACGTAGAAAAATATAAAATAAAAAATAATAATATAAAAATGGATAAAGTGGCATAAGGCACATGGTAGATAGTGCAAACCAGTGAGATAAACAAACAAACAAACAAACAGTGCAGAATATAAGTGGTGTAGTGCAAAGAGCTTTATCAAGACTATTCTATTTAAGTGCAGTTCATTATTAGTTTAGTATGTTGAATTGTTACCAAATATAATATTTACTTCTGATAATGAGCTTATGGTTTTTTCACTTTTAAATCATGTTTGTTGAATTATTAATAATTTGTCGTTTATGCCAATAGATGTATAATTATCACTAATATCTAAATAATTAAATTTATATAAGTGCATGTTTATTCATCAGAAAAAACAATATACATTTGTATAGCCAAATCTGTTAATATGAACTTGTCACTAGATAATAAGACCCCATGCTGGTTCAGTTTTCCAACACTGTTTTCTTATGAATAACATATTTTAATACAATTATCCCAATCTATAATCCTAATTAAAACCTTTACCCACACTAACTTTCTAATGCCGCCTTCAAGTGCCTCGGAATTTGGCGTACAGAATCCTCTCAGGTATAACACACGCTTCCCATTTTACCGAAACTGAAATTAGTGAACAAGGTTTTTAACATTATTACATCCTTTAATTTCAAAGAAACGGTAATTTCTTCCTCTTAATACTTTGATGTTTCACCCCTTAATTTTCCCAAGTTCACAACACCTGTCCTTCTTTAAAACACCCTTACTGGCACATGAAACATCAGTCGGGTTCCTCTATGCTGTCGTAGATTATGTTAGGTAACCACGTGCTCCCATTACCGCAAAACCGAAGATTACTTAAATCCCAACCCTTCATGGATTTCCTATGGAGGCAAGGTTTTACATAAGTATCATCACCTAATATTATTTAAACTTTAACACACTTACTGTCAAGGCACCGCGGTATGCATCAGCCTCCTTGATGCTGTTCCAGCCCATTTTCCCAAGTTCACAACACCTTGTTTACAATTGCCAAAAACACACACACAGAACGGGTAATGTAAGAGACAGATTCATGTTAGCTATGCCTGTAGCACTACTTCAAGAAAAGCAAGCATCATTAAACTCCAAGGCTTAGTTGAGGCTTTTACATTGCACACACATTTAAACTTATAACACACTTAGATCCATTTGCCATGCAATGGAATGATTACAGAGCGCCGAGCTGTTTCTGTTTACACTGTTGCTCCGAGATATTAAGCAAGAGACAGTATCTCGATATGTAGGCAGCAATGCGTACCATCCTGCAGCACAGTTGAAAGTGGGGATTCTGTATCATCGGACCATTCCATTGGTAACTACCGGAAAGTATTTATAAAATGGTGCAAATCTGGATCCAGCGTTTCAAAAAGAATGAATATTAGCAGTTTTGTTGAATGTGCTTCAGTCCTAAATTTCTTGCCCGAGATTCTTCAGAAGGTTTGTATTTTTTTTGCTCTGGCCAGTGGACAGTCGCAAGACAATAGCATCTATCAGTGAAAGTGACTTTGCAAGTCGACATTTTTTGTGGTTTAAATGTCAAATCTGCAACAAAGACCCATGGTCAACAAAACTGCAGAAAATTAACCGAGTCTTACAATGTAAACTGAAAATTGCTACTACAAATTCCCAAGGACCCTTCAAATTGAAGCATTTTGCAATAGTGTCATTGTTGGACTGCAGATCGGCATCATGTTAACTTTAACTAAAGTGAGATAAGTAAAGAAGTTAAACTCACCATGCATGTTGCACCCCACTGAAGAGTGATTTTGATGCTGACATGACATCAGTTGTGGCATAGCTGAGTATTTGTGATTTCTCATGCAGAATGGCAAAGTGCAGCTTTTTAAATACTGCCCATGGTCCCCCCTTTGCTTATCACAGTTTTGTGCATTTTGTGAAGTGGCAGAATGGGTCTAAAAGAAAGTTTTACAATTAAACATTCTGAGGAACAACAACAAAAAGACGGAAGAGAAAATGAACCAAGCATGCACAGTAGTTGCTGGCTGGATCGGACAATGCCGCGTTAAACTGATCTGCAGGATAAGAAGGAAATACAAGAATCAGTTATTAGCATAATTTGTATTTATCTCTTTCCATGATGTTGCACTGCCCACTGAAAGTGACATTTTTACGTGATAATACATCAGGGGCATACTGTCCCGGCAGAATTTGCAGCTTCATCTGGGCACTCACTAGTGCAGCTTTTCAACAGCCTGCCTATTGTAAGACCCCCTAGTATGCCCACAAGATCTTGGCAGTTTGTGCCGGTTATTTGTTGCAAGGGGTAATGGGTCTTAAAAGGAAGCCTTTGAAGCTGCAAATTGGCCGCAGGACAGTACTGACTCCCAGGAGCAGGATTGGGCACCTGCCTCTAGTGCATATGCTGGAGGGCTAACAATAGAACAGATTAGAAACCAGAGGAAAAATCACCGATTTAAAAATTAAACCTTGCCTTCAAAAGTCATCTGTCTTAGTCCCCAAAACTCAGTCTTTTGCCTGATCTCCCTAAGGTGTGTAGTTTTGGGGACCGCCTCGACTGACCTAAACTAAATCTCAAAAGGACGTCCACCTGTGTCCATTCCTCCACGCTCTGGTGAGCGGCCTCGACTTGTTTATATTGATTAGCACCGAGGCCCCACCTCAGGACCAGTCAGTCAAGTCCATTGCTCTTCGTGATGATAAAAGGTCCGTAGTTGAAAAGTTGCATCTATACGGTAAAGGGTTAGTCCACTATGTCACAGGAACCTGAAGTCTCTTGATCCATTTGTCCTTCTTCTCAAGATCAAAGTGTAGGCTCAATACACAGCCATGTGAGAAAAGAGGAGATAACGGACACCTCTGACGGACACCGCTGTGCATATTCACAGCCTTGAGATCAAATGCATTTACTCGGATTTTGCTATCAGTCCCTTGTACAGCAGTCCCACCAGGCTATAAACCTCTTTGAAATCCCATTTTTCAGTACCAAAGAACTCAGATTTGGTCAAATGCTTTTCAAAATCTAAATTAGGACTACTAGCTGAATATTTCTGATTAACAGAGATGGTGTCTTGATTACAGCAGGCTACATCTGTCTTTCCAAGCAAGTTTGATCCGGTGATCACAGCTCTAAAACAGTCGACTATAGATGTGTGCTAAAATCTTGGCCTATACTTAAGATGGGTTCCAGTTAAGTCAGTCCGGTCACCTTTTTGTGAAGTAGAACTATCCTGTTCTAAAACTGTCTGAAGTCTGTCGAGGGTCTCAAACCTTTAAAACTGTCAAAAGCTCACCCTAAATGTCCCAAAATGTTAGATAACCTAGGGGAAGTCCATCCACTCCTGGGACTTCCCTTCTTAAACCTTTAAGAGCTTTCTGATTTCTAAAATGTTAAAATCTTGGGATAAAATCATTTGACAGTTAACCCTTGTCTCTATAAAATTTAAAACTTCCTTTAGAAAGTCAATATGTATGTATCTTTAAACTGTATAACCCTCATAAAATTTTTCCACACCTTCTAAAATCTCTTTTGTTGTGTTAACCTCCCTACCCCTGTTTTACACTGGTTAACCCCACCTCTTGTAATTATCTTCTTAAAAAATATCTTGTTTTTTCCTTCTCTTTTCTCTCTCTCTACTTCTTAAAAGGACCCTTTACTTTCTATATTGGCTAAACTGACATTTCTTTTTAACCTCTGAATTTCGTTGTTAAAATCAAACCCTTATTTAAAAGAATAAAATACCTTTGTAGTCTTTTGCAGCCCCATCATGCATCGCTCCTATTCTTCTTTTCTCTCCCTACCTTCATAAAAAACTGTCTCGTCCGTCCTTACCATCTCCCACCACTGTGCACGTGAATCATATAAGTCTTGAGGGTCTGCCATTGGCTGAACTGCTCCCTATACTCCTCCGACTGCATCCTCATCCTGCAAGAGGAGCAGTTCAGCCTCCACAGCCTCCACCCACCGCCACACCTGGGCAGTGAAAGGGTGCAAGACAGCATCATGTGGTCAGAAAAAGGTCAATGTAGCATCGGTTGGCGGGCAGTCACGAAAACATAGTCGATACGAGAGGCTCTGGTTATCACCACTGAACCAGGTGTAGCCCTCCTCACTTGATGCATTGCTTTAAAACAGTCAACTAATTTAAAGTCTCTAACTAAACCCTGCAATAAACCCCATGTCTTGTCAACTTTAAAATCCTCCCCTACCCTCTTCCTGTCCTTTTGATACAACACAGTTAAAATCCCCTGCCACCACTAGAGGAGCCCTACCTAGCATGTGGGCTGCAAATCTTCTAAAAGCTCATACCTTCTTTTTTTCTGTAAAACCATACACATTAAGAATGTTAAAGTCCTTCCCTAAAAGATTTGCTAAAAGTGCGCCATCCCTCACCACAGTGCTGCCCTTCACCAAGATATTAGGATTATTTATTAAAATGGCAACACCGTCATTTTTGTTAAAATTGGACCCACTCCAGATGGAAAGCCCAGGGGTCCAAAGCTCCTCCCATTCCCTATAATTTAATAAAAAAGGCAAACCACATTCTTGTAATAAAAACAGATCTGACTTAAAAGATTTTAAAAAGGCTAAAACACTCTGTGCTCTTATTTTACCCTTCACACTTCTCACATTAAGAGTAGAGATGGTGAGAGCCATGAGCAGTATGGTTAAAAAGGTATAAAGCATTTTAAAACTGAAGACAAAAAAAAGGACTACAAAAATATAATTAAAATCAGGTTACATTCTGTTGTACTTGCCTTTCCTTTCCCCCAGAAAAACTGGGATCAGGAAAGCAAATGCCTAATGCCTCAGGGGCCACAGAGAAAACCTCTTGTGGTTCCTTTGGCGACGATGCTCTTAGCTTAATGTGCAAAAACGAAACCTCATTGGGGGACTCTAGGGGCCACATGCGCTCTAGATCTTCCAGATCGGAACTATCTAGGCGATGTGCTGCCCTAGCTTTCTTCTCCTCTGTTTCAAGCAGAGGAGATCCCGCAGGTCTTTTTTGCACCTGAGCATTTGGGAGTGAACACTCTGTTTCACTCCCACTAGATTCCCGGAACCCGTCCGAAACCGTCTCTAGGGAGGACAATGTTTCTTCCCCACTCTCCTCTCCTTCCATGACCTTTTCCTGTTCACTTAAAACATTTGACTCCGCCCCTGTGGCCGCCCCACTTCCTTCCTCCTGCCCAATCCTTGAGGTTGGCAGGGATTTTGAATTTCCCGCCAAAACCTCAAGGACCGCCTCCTCCTCCCTTTGTTCCTCTGTTTGCTGTGGTTGTGGGGCGGCCATTTTGTTGCCTTTTGCTTGTTGGCAAAGCTTTTTGGGCAATCTCTGTAGAGATGATTTAATTCCCCACAAAGATTACACCGCCTGCCATTGGTGCACTCTTCAAAAATGTGACCAATTTCTTTGCATTTCCCACATACAACTTCCTGGCACGCTTCAACTAGATGTCCAAACTTGCCACACTTCCTACACAGTTTGGGCATTCCCTGGTAGTGAATGTAGCCTCTGTTTTCTCCCAACACAATCATGGAAGGCAGATGTCTCAGGCCCTGGTAGCCGCTTCCCATTGTTTGATGGGAATTCGCCAGAGCAAGTCCAAATGCCATCCTCATCTAACACTTTGACTGGCTGGCCTCGAACAGTGCAAAATCTCGATATCTTCTCCAGTTACTGTTTCATTGAACATCCTGACAATCACAGTTTTAAATGTGTTGTCAGTCAGTTTTCCACAGTAAACATGGAGAACTGGGCTTGAACCTCTCAAACCTTTGCCAAAAATCATTCAAATGGGAAGCAGCTCTAAAGCTAACATCAAAACCTTTGTTCAGGGCAGAGTCACAATACAATTTAAATCTTCCGTTTAAAATGTAAGGTCTGCTGGATAAGCTTTCTCGAAAAGTCCATTCGGAGACATACCCAGTAGCTTAATATATCAGAAACATCCTCCTTGAATTAATGACATGTTCGCTAAGTGTGTGCCTCCAAAAGGAATCACGCCAGCACGAGCAGGTCGACATGGTGGAGGCACCACCCGCAGCTGCTAAAACCAAACAATAAATTACTACAATAAATAAGTTAAAACCTGACAATAAATAAGTTGAAACCTTCTTACCTTAAAAGAGTAGAGTCTCCGCAGAGGCTTAATCGTCTCCAATAAAAGCCGCTTTTGACGTTTCACATTCCTGAAGGATCCAGAACGAACCACACACTCACAGACTGACAAAACTCTGAGAAGACCTAACAAAAACTCTGAGATTCTTTCTATGTAAATGTGTAAATATTAAAAATAAAGGTGGTCAAGTTAAGACATACTTGGTATGTCACTGCACAATATGGTATGGCAGAGAGACGCCCTCACACCGCAAGTTTGGTTGTTAGAACGTTCTCGCCACGTTGCCCAGCAACGCATCACTTTAACGCTACACAATGAATATGGGAATCACAAAGTTACGCCTCTGGAACGTTGTTATGTGGGCGTGATCTCACTTCTGTTTTGTTGCAGTTACTCAGTAGCTCACCTGCAATCAATAGGCTAATTGATGTCACCTGAAAGGAGCCATTTAAAACTCGAGGACACGTGCTCTCACACTCTCTCTCTGATCCTGAAGCCAGCTTGGCAGTGGCTGGGCTTGTTTTTGTCATAGCCCTTCTTCTTTTCTGTTTTTGTTATTTAATAAATCTTATTTTATTTGGTAAACTTGTTTTGTGTCCTTGATGTTGCATCCCCAGAGCCAGGGTCGTAACGACGTTATTTGGTGAGTCGCTGGGACCAATATGGTACGTAGAATGAAGTCCTCACAACGTGCCAGTTTGGTCGTTAGGACGTTCTCGCCATAGATATATATACATAGATGCCTCATTAGCGACTGTTTCTATGGGCATCTATACGTAAGCCGTCCGCCATATTGTAACGGTCAACGGCTCTGTGTGAACCTACAGTATGATGAATGATGTCAAGTTGACTGTTCCAAGATGGCCGATCTACGTGTTTTGAGCGGTCGAAGTGTGCGCCTGTATATGTCTATGATTCAAACTAACCCTATGCCAAACCCTCACCCTAAGCATATATTGTAAGTACATGTAGCTAATTAATATTAATCAGTATTTAAATATATATTTACACTGTAACAAGGACACCTTAAAATAAAGTGTAACCTTGCTTACAATTCCGCTTTTTTTATGTGTTTGGGAAAGGTCATAGTTTACATTGTTAAAATCATTTTGGATTTTAAGACAAACATTTTAAGACACAATACAAAAAACCCTGAATATAGATCGTTAAATATAAAAAGGAAATCAAGAAAAAAAAACACAATAATGATAATGTTTATTTACAAAGCTCCTTTCCAACACATCTGGGGGCTGTTTCATAAAACAAGTTTACCAAATAAGACAGGTTTATTTCAGTTAGTCTGACTTATTGTCACTTGATTTGGTTCAAAATGAGTCAGACTAACTGAAATAAGCCTGGCTTATTTGGTAAACTTGTTTTATGAAACAGCCCCAAGCTCGCTCTACAAGTCAGGTTTAAGGAACAGAACAAATAAACATCTAGGACAAACCACATACCGAGGGCTGAAAATAATATACAGAGAACACTTACAAAGCTAGACATTAATATATCAGAAACATCCCTAAAATTGACGAGAATTAATGACATGTTCGCCAAGTAAGCATTTCTTTTAACAAAGCATGTTTTCCCAAAAAGGAATGCACCGTTCTTGGAGACACTGCAATACCAGGTCGACAAGTGGAGAAGACGGAGCAAGCCCCTATTCTGCCTCCACGTTCCAAAATCAATTTAATATATGGTCCTCTGATAGAGGACGTATCAGATATTAAACTGATAAGAACAGATACTACACTTGATCTTAGCCAAAAGGCCGAGAAGCGATAACCCCATTACTCTCAGCGCTGATGGAGTCCTTCAGCACTCTACACATCTCAGTGATGGTGACACAATCTGATCACATTAGAAACACTTCAAACAACAGACACAAACTCCAGAACGAACCACACACCTCACAGACTGACAAAACTCTGAGAAGACCTAACAAAACTCTGAGATTCTTTCTATGTAAATGTGTAAATATTAAAAATAAAGGTGGCCGTTAAGACATACTTGGTATGTCACTGCACCAATATGGTATGGCAGAGAGACGCCCTCACACCGCAAGTTTGGTTGTTAGAACGTTCTCGCCACGTTCCAGCAACGCATCACTTTAACGTTGCCACAATGAATATGGGAATCACAAAGTTACGCCTCTGGAACGTTGTTATGTGGGCGTTGATCTCACTTCTGTTTTGTTGCAGTTACTCAGTAGCTCACCTGCAATCAATAGGCTAATTGATGTCACCTGAAAGGAGCCATTTAAAACTCGAGGACACGTGCTCACACTCACTCTCTCTGATCCTGAAGCCAGCTTGGCAGTGGCTGGGCTTGTTTTTGTCATAGCCCTTCTTCTTTTCTGTTTTTGTTATTTAATAAATCTTATTTTATTTGGTAAACTTGTTTTGTGTCCTTGATGTTGCATCCCCAGAGCCAGGGTCGTAACGACGTTATTTGGTGAGTCGCTGGGACCAATATGGTACGTAGAATGAAGTCCTCACAACGTGCCAGTTTGGTCGTTAGGACGTTCTCGCCATAGATATATATACGTAGATGCCTCATTAGCGACTGTTTCTATGGGCATCTATACGTAAGCCGTCCGCCATATTGTAACGGTCAACGGCTCTGTGTGAACCTACAGTATGATGAATGATGTCAAGTTGACTGTTCCAAGATGGCCGCCGCATCTACGTGTTTTGAGCGGTCGAAGTGTGCGCCTGTATATGTCTATGATTCAAACTAACCCTATGCCAAACCCTCACCCTAAGCATATATTGTAAGTACATGTAGCTAATTAATATTAATCAGTATTTAAATATATATTTACACTGTAACAAGGACACCTTAAAATAAAGTGTAACCTTGCTTTACAATTCCGCTTTTTATGTGTTTGGGAAAGGTCATAGTTTACATTGTTAAAATCATTTTGGATTTTAAGACAAACATTTTAAGACACAATACAAAACCCTGAATATAGATCGTTAAATATAAAAAAGGAAATCAAGAAAAAAACACAATAATGATAATGTTTATTTACAAAGCTCCTTTCAACACATCTTTGTTTTATAAAACAAGTTTACCAAATAAAGACAGGTTTATTTCAGTTAGTCTGATTTATTGTCACTTGATTTGGTTCAAAATGAGTCAGACTAACTGAAATAAGCCTGGCTTATTTGGTAAACTTGTTTTATGAAACAGCCCAAGCGCTCGCTTCTACAAGTCAGGTTTAAGGAACAGAACAAATAAACATCTAGGACAAACCACATACCGAGGGCTGAAAATAATATACAGAGAACACTTACAAAGCTAGACATTAATATATCAGAAACATCCCTAAAATTGACGAGAATTAATGACATGTTCGCCAAGTAAGCATTTCTTTTAACAAAGCATGTTTTCCCAAAAAGGAATGCACCGTTCTTGGAGACACTGCGTGGAGAAGACGGAGCAAGCCCCTATTCTGCCTCCATGCTCCAAAAATCAATTTAATATATGGTCCTCTGATAGAGAACGTATCAGATATTAAACTGATAAGAACAGATACTACACTTGATCTTAGCCAAAAGGCCGAGAAGCGATAACCCCATTACTCTCAGCGCTGATGGAGTCCTTCAGCACTCTACACATCTCAGTGATGGTGACACAATCTGATCACATTAGAAACACTTCAAACAACAGACACAAACTCCAGAACGAACCACACACTCACAGACTGACAAAACTCTGTGAAGACCTAACAAAAACTCTGAGATTCTTTCTATGTAAATGTGTAAATATTAAAAATAAAGGTGGCCGTTAAGACATACTTGGTATGTCGCTGGGACCAATATGGTACGGTAGAATGAAGTCCTCACAACGTGCCAGTTTGGTCGTTAGGACGTTCTCGCCATAGATATATATACGTAGATGCCTCATTAGCGACTGTTTCTATGGGCATCTATACGTAAGCCGTCCGCCATATTGTAACGGTCAACGGCTCTGTGTGAACCTACAGTATGATGAATGATGTCAAGTTGACTGTTCCAAGATGGCCGCCGGATCTACGTGTTTTGAGCGGTCGAAGTGTGCGCCTGTATATGTCTATGATTCAAACTAACCCTATGCCAAACCTTCACCCTAACCCTAAGCATATATTGTAAGTACATGTAGCTAATTAATATTAATCAGTATTTAAATATATATTTACACTGTAACAAGGACACCTTAAAATAAAGTGTAACCTTGTTTACAATTCCGCTTTTTTTATGTGTTTGGGAAAGGTCATAGTTTACATTGTTAAAATCATTTTGGATTTTAAGACAAACATTTTAAGACACAATACAAAAACCCTGAATATAGATCGTTAAATATAAAAAGGAAATCAAGAAAAACTCCACAATAATAATGATAATGTTTATTTACAAAGCTCCTTTCCACATTTGGGGTTACCATAAAACAAGTTTACCAAATAAGATTAGAGTTTATTTCAGTTAGTCTGACTTATTGTCACTTGATTTGGTTCAAAATGAGTCAGACTAACTGAAATAAACCTGGCTTATTTGGTAAACTTGTTTTATGAAACAGCCCCAAGCTCGCTCTACAAGTCAGGTTTAAGGAACAGAACAAATAAACATCTAGGACAAACCACATACCGAGGGCTGAAAATAATATACAGAGAACTCTTACAAAGCTAGACATTAATATATCAGAAACATCCCTAAAATTGATGAGAATTAATGACATGTTCGCCAAGTAAGCATTTCTTTTAACAAAGCATGTTTTCCCAAAAAGGAATGCACCGTTCTTGGAGACACTGCAATACCAGGTCGACAAGGTGGAGAAGACGGAGCAAGCCCCTATTCTGCCTCCATGTTCCAAAAATCAATTTAATATATGGTCCTCTGATAGAGAACGTATCAGATATTAAACTGATAAGAACAGATACTACACTTGATCTTAGCCAAAAGGCTGAGAAGCGATAACCCCATTACTCTCAGCGCTGATGGAGTCCTTCAGCACTCTACACATCTCAGTGATGGTGACACAATCTGATCACATTAGAAACACTTCAAACAACAGACACAAACTCCAGAACGAACCACACACTCACAGACTGACAAAACTCTGTGAAGACCTAACAAAAACTCTGAGATTCTTTCTATGTAAATGTGTAAATATTAAAAATAAAGGTGGCCGTTAAGACATACTTGGTATGTCGCTGGGACCAATATGGTACGGTAGAATGAAGTCCTCACAACGTGCCAGTTTGGTCGTTAGGACGTTCTCGCCATAGATATATATACGTAGATGCCTCATTAGCGACTGTTTCTATGGGCATCTATATCGTGGCAAATCCGCCATATTGTAACGGTCAGCGGCTCTGTGTGAACCTACAGTATGATGAATGATGTCAAGTTGACTGTTCCAAGATGGCCGCCCGCATCTCGTGTTTTGAGCGGTCGTCGCCTGTATATGTCTATGATTCAAACTAACCCTATGCCAAACCTTCACCCTAAGCATATATTGTAAGTACATGTAGCTAATTAATATTAATCAGTATTTAAATATATATTTACACTGTAACAAGGACACCTTAAAATAAAGTGTAACCTTGCTTACAATTCCGCTTTTTTTATGTGTTTGGGAAAGGTCATAGTTTGCATTGTTAAAAGCATTTTGGATTTTAAGACAAACATTTTAAGACACAATACAAAAAAATCTGAATATAGATAGTTAAATATAAAAAGGAAATCAAGAAAAAAACACAATAATAATAATGTTTATTTACAAAGCTCCTTTCCAACACATCTGGGGGCTGTTTCATAAAACAAGTTTACCAAATAAGACAGGTTTATTTCAGTTAGTCTGACTTATTGTCACTTGATTTGGTTCAAAATGAGTCAGACTAACTGAAATAAGCCTGGCTTATTTGGTAAACTTGTTTTATGAAACAGCCCCAAGCTCGCTCTACAAGTCAGGTTTAAGGAACAGAACAAATAAACATCTAGGACAAACCACATACCGAGGGCTGAAAATAATATACAGAGAACACTTACAAAGCTAGACATTAATATATCAGAAACATCCCTAAAATTGACGAGAATTAATGACATGTTCGCCAAGTAAGCATTTCTTTTAACAAAGCATGTTTTCCCAAAAAGGAATGCACCGTTCTTGGAGACACTGCAATACCAGGTCGATGCGTGGAGAAGACGGAGCAAGCCCCTATTCTGCCTCCATGTTCCAAAAATCAATTTAATATATGGTCCTCTGATAGAGGACGTATCAGATATTTAACTGATAAGAACAGATTTTTTTTTTTTTTTTTTTTTATTATAACCAAAAATACACTTTACCATCATCACGATATACATTTCCAAAAAAAACAAAACAAAAACAACACAACAAAAACAAAACAACCTGTCTGCATCAGTCAGAACAAAAGGATTGATCACAATATAACCCAATTATCTTAACAAGTTAAGGTTGAAAATCACATAACTGAGTCTTCTTTATCACACCATAACATAATTTTTACCCTCTCTTCAAGCCAGGTTGCATAAGGATTTTCCTCAAATTAAATTCCCATTCACCCCACCCCAACTCTTGGTAGCCCTCCCCATACCCCCCTGGTTTCCTCCTCCCCATAACTCTCTTTGTATGCTTTGACCTCGATTACCATTTTGCCTATTAAACGGCCAAATAACCGTTCAGGTACTATACGAGGCAGTTGCTTTTTCACGCATGCAGTTCTCCACTCCCACAAAATATATTTTCCCTGCGAAATTACCCCCCACACAACTTTCCTGTGCTCTTGCCCCATTTCTTTCAAACCCTCCCCCCTCAGTACTAGATCTCTTCTAATAGATGGCCCCCATTCTCTCCACCATCTCTCTACTAAATGCCAGAGCCCCGCTGCTCCGGGACATGACCATAGGGCGTGCTCGATTGTTTCCTCCTGCCCACACCCCACTGGACACAAAGGTGTCCTTACCTGACCATGTCTATACAGGCGCTCTCTTACTGGCAACCGGCCCAAAGCTGCCAACCAATTCAAATCCTTGCAGGCTCCTGCCAAAAAAGAAGGTTGTAGAATTGACCACTCAACTCCATAGGGCAATGACACCCTCTCCGCCTCCTTAACCAATGCATCTCTTAGACGACTGTACAATGTCTTATGCTCCAGAATCAGCGACTTTTCTAAACACCAGGGTTTTCGTACTATAAGGTCTACTACCTTTTGGTAATGTTCCGGCCTATTTACTGACCAAGGCCTTGTCCCTCTCCAAGAGATTATCGACCTCAAGGGAAAGGCTAACCAGAACTGAGCCAAGAAACTTGCCTTACATTCTGAACTCCGAGTCACCAAGCTTGCTGTGAAGGAAGAAAAAAGGGCCTCCATCTTTAAAGGAATACAAGGCACCCCTCTTCCTCCCTCCATCTGGTGGCGATACATCTGGGTCCTAGCCACCATCTCAGCACCATTCCTCCAGATGAAGGAGAAAACTAATTTCTCCAGTTTTCTACCACACCAAAAAGGCACTGGAAAGATGTATGCCAGGTGGTTTAGGCATGGAAGAAGGTCCGCCCTCACCACCTCTACTCTGCCCCATAGTGAAAGCCCCCTCGAATTCCATCTTGCCACTTTTGACTGTACTACCTTAAGCCTAGCTTCCCAGTTTTCATGTGCGCTATTTCTCCTAAAAAGACAAACACCCAGGATCTTAATACCGTCTGGGCACAAACTATACCCACCTGGCACAACTGTTCTCTCTGCCCACTTTCCTGCAAATAGTGCTGATGACTTATTAACATTTACTCGAGCGCCTGATACCTTACAAAACTCCTGAAGGATCCTGTCTGCCACCACAAAATCTTGCTCAGAGGTCAGGAAAAGTGTCATGTCGTCGGCGTACGCCACCACCTTAGCACTTACTCCCCTCCCACCGGGCAAATGCAGTCCTGTCAGGGCTGGAGCTGAGCGTAGCGCCGCCACTAGAGGCTCCAGCGACAAGACATAGAGCAGGGGAGACAAAGGGCATCCCTGCCTAACCCCACCCCGTTGTTCTACCAGCTCAGAGTAAAAACCGTTCACCCCTATTCGACTCTTTACCCTGGTGTATAGAAGTCTTATCCAGGCCCTAAAAAGGGGACCAAACTTCAACCACTCCAAAACTGACATTAAAAAGGCATGACTTACTCTGTCGAATGCCTTCTCCTGGTCTAAACTAAGGATTCCTAAGGGTAACTGACGTTGTTCAACCCAACTAATGCTATCCCTAACCAAGGCTAAATTCCAGCTGCCAGACCTACCTGGCACCCCGCAAGTCTGGTCTGGATGGACGACTAAGCCCACCACGCTTTTTAACCTCTCCGTTATAACCTTGGCCAACACCTTATAGTCTGTTGTGAGCAAAGTTATTGGCCTCCAATTTGCTAAATCCTCCTTTTTCCCTTTCTTATACAAGAGGGTCACCAAGCCAGTTCGCATAGTCGGAGGCAACTCTCCCTTTCCCAAACTCTCCTGATACACCTCCACTAGCTCCACCCCTACAAGGGGCCAGAAGGCTCTATAAAACTCAACAGGAAGGCCATCCCCCCCCGGAGCTGTGCCCTTTTTGAGTGAGAACAGAGCTGATTCTACCTCCTGTAGGGAGAGTGGTCCTTCCAGCCCCAAACTCTCCTTCTCTTTTAACACAGCTGTCAACCCTTCCAGGAAGCCTCCAGCTGCTGGGTCCACACACCCCTTACCGCTGAACAGCTCCCTGTAGAAACTAGCAGCCACCCGCAGCATACCCTCTATGTCAGACACCACCCCCTCTCTTCCCTGCAACCCTTCCATAAAACTGCGTTGCTGCCGACCTCGCACGGTGGAAAAAAAATATCTAGTTGGCTTTTCGTCCAACAGCCGCTTCTGGGCCCCTGCCCATAATATATAGGCTTTAGCCTCGCTTCCATAAAAGTATTTTATTGCTCCTTGAAGGAACACGGCTCTCTCCCACCCCTCAGCAGTGCCCAGTGCTCCCCCTGACCACAAAGTCTGCAACTCCTCTGACCATTTGCCAATCTGAGCCCGTTTGTGTTGTGCTTTTGCAGTCCCCCAGCAGCGGCAGAAAAGGGCTACTCTCTCCTTCACTCCCTCCCACCAAGCTGCCTGTGACTCGTACATGCCCCGTAAATTTTTCCAACTGACCAGTAACCTTTGAAGGACCAAAACAAAACTTTTATCTTCCAAAAAGGATGTATTAAACCTCCAAACCCCCCTCCCTCTCTTCAGACCCCCCGTCTCAATGCAAACCCCCACCAGGCAGTGATCTGTGCACCACATCGGCTTCTGTGTATAGTTTCTCGCTCTCACCTTATCTGGCAAAAATAAATAATCCAGACGTGATGCTCTTTGCCTGCTATTCCTCCATGTATATGCAGGTTCAGTACCACCTGCTACCCTAAATGAGTCTCGGAGAGAGAACTCTCCCACCAGCCGTGCAAGCTCCATACCAGAATTATTGTCTAATGATACATTAAAATCCCCCCCAAAAACAACAAAACGATTAGTGTACAGAATTGGAGCTAAGTTTTCCCAGAAACCCTCCCTTTCCTCTATCTTACTGGGAGCATAAACATTTATGAATCGAAAGGCCACCCCTCTCCATCTAACGTCAGCTACTATTACCCTCCCCGGTATGAACACATTGGCGGATTCGATATCAAACTCTCTAGAATAAAACAAAATACCCACCCCATCCGCCTTTACATTTCCCACCCCCCAAAGTGAAGGTCCCCGACCCCATCCCTCAGAAAAAAATCTCACATCACTGTACCCTTGTAAGTGACATTCTTGCAAAAATAATACATCAAATGATAAATTACTTAAAGACAAAAAGATTGCAGTCCTCCTTTGGACCATCTTTAGACCCCTTACATTTAAGGTTGCCACTCTTAACACACCCATTTACCAAACTTTAATTTCCCAGGCACATCCCCTATTTCCCCCGAGGCTTCCCCATCCCACTCACCCCTCTTGTTCTTCTTTCCCATCCCCATTTTTATCTCGTTCCCTCCTTCCCTCTCCTCCCTTTACTCTTCTAGAAACCACCTCAGTCCATTCCCCAGAGTCAGTTGACATTTCTTGCCCTCCCTCTTCCTCTTCAATGCTATCCCCCCACCCAGTACTTGTCCCTCCTTCCTCTTTCTCCCCATCTTCATAGCCCTCCCCCTCAACAGTGTTCTGGTTTACAACATTCTCAAGTTTGCTGTATTTGCATAAATCCTCATTCTCCCGGTCTCCAACCTCACTCCAAGTCCTGCGACGGCTCATTCCAGTCTCCGACTCTGATGAAATCTCCATCTTTGACCCACTCTGAACTCTCACTCGTTGGTGGGTTGCTACGATTTCGGGCTCCAAGACGGCCTGCTCCTTTTCCCCCTCCAGCACATCAGAAAGTACCTCTGTGAAGTCTAGTTCTGACCATCTAGACGGTGGATTGAGCTGCTGTTCCACTCCTGCTTTTTCCTCCACCTTTCCGTCCAAGAGTAAGGATATCAATTCTCCCACTCCTCTATCGTCTTGGTCCTTCACACGATCACTCTTCAGACCGGATGCACTCTTCCTTTCTTGATCATTTTCACCTGTCGTTCGCCCAAGCTGCTCCTCCCTCTCCACTGGAAGACTACTGAGGATGGCCTCCAGGTCTGCCTGCAGATCTTCTCCTTCCTTTAACACGCTTGCATATGATTTTTTCCTTGATGGGCAGGTACGGTAAAGGTGGTCTGACTTCCCACAAAGACTACAGAGTTTTGGGGCTGGGCAGGCAGAAGCCAAGTGGTCCGCTGCCCCGCAATAACGACACCGCTGACCCTCACAGTCTGCCTTTACGTGTCCTTCTCCTCCACATCTTCTGCAATATGTGGGCTGCCCAGGGTAATAAAGGAAACCCCTGTTAGGCCCGATGGAAAAGGCCCCAGGTAGGTGCACTATGCTTCCAGGGACTGATGGATCAACCTGGAGCTTCACAAAAAAACGCCTCTTCCCAGTCCAGATACCGAACCGATCTCTCACTCGCTCCCCTCCCTTCACCGCCTCACAATGCCTCTCGAGGAAGGTAATCACCTCCCCATCCTCCACAAAAGGGTTGTAAAGGTGGATCGTGACAGGTAAGTAATCCTGAGCATACAGTGGGAGAAGACGTAAACCTTCCAAAACCTTGTGCTTCTTCCTCCCCCAAGACTCAAAAAAACTCACACAGTCGGTTAGGTTGAAGAAGGTCAGATCCATGAATCCCACTGTTGTAAAATCTTGAAGGCAGAACACTGACGAAACTGCAATCTTGAAGACTCCTTTCAAGATGTCCATAACAACGACTTCCCTTCTAAAGTTTTCCTTCACAGACCGAGCAGCATCCTGAAGCACTTGGATCCTCACTGTATTTTTCAGCCGCACCATCATGGCCGGCAACGGCACTTCTCCTCTTGGCACTTCCATTGCCACGACACTTGATCTTAGCCAAAAGGCCGAGAAGCGATAACCCCATTACTCTCAGCGCTGATGGAGTCCTTCAGCACTCTACACATCTCAGTGATGGTGACACAATCTGATCACATTAGAAACACTTCAAACAACAGACACAAACTCCAGAACGAACCACACACTCACAGACTGACAAAACTCTGAGAAGACCTAACAAAAACTCTGAGATTCTTTCTATGTAAATGTGTAAATATTAAAAATAAAGGTGGCCGTTAAGACATACTTGGTATGTCACTGCGACCAATATGGTATGGCAGAGAGACGTCCTCACACCGTGCAAGTTTGGTTGTTAGAACGTTCTCGCCACGTTCCAGCAACGCATCACTTTAACGTTGCCACAATGAATATGGGAATCACAAAGTTACGTCTCTGGAACGTTGTTATGTGGGCGTGATCTCACTTCTGTTTTGTTGCAGTTACTCAGTAGCTCACCTGCAATCAATAGGCTAATTGATGTCACCTGAAAGGAGCCATTTAAAACTCGAGGACACGTGCTCTCACACTCTCTCTCTGATCCTGAAGCCAGCTTGGCAGTGGCTGGGCTTGTTTTTGTCATAGCCCTTCTTCTTTTCTGTTTTTGTTATTTAATAAATCTTATTTTATTTGGTAAACTTGTTTTGTGTCCTTGATGTTGCATCCCCAGAGCCAGGGTCGTAACGACGTTATTTGGTGAGTCGCTGGGACCAATATGGTACGGTAGAATGAAGTCCTCACAACGTGCCAGTTTGGTCGTCAGGACGTTCTCACCATAGATATATATACGTAGATGCCTTATTAGCGACTGTTTCTATGGGCATCTATACGTAAGCCGTCCGCCATATTGTAACGGTCAACGGCTCTGTGTGAACCTACAGTATGATGAATGATGTCAAGTTGACTGTTCCAAGATGGCCGCCGCATCTACGTGTTTTGAGCGGTCGAAGTGTGCGCCTGTATATGTCTATGATTCAAACTAACCCTATGCCAAACCTTCACCCTAACCCTAAGCATATATTGTAAGTACATGTAGCTAATTAATATTAATCAGTATTTAAATATATATTTACACTGTAACAAGGACACCTTAAAATAAAGTGTAACCTTGCTTACAATTCCGCTTTTTTTATGTGTTTGGGAAAGGTCATAGTTTACATTGTTAAAATCATTTTGGATTTTAAGACAAACATTTTAAGACACAATACAAAAAACCCTGAATATAGATCGTTAAATATAAAAAGGAAATCAAGAAAAAAAAACACAATAATGATAATGTTTATTTACAAAGCTCCTTTCCAACACATCTGGGGGCTGTTTCATAAAACAAGTTTACCAAATAAGACAGGTTTATTTCAGTTAGTCTGACTTATTGTCACTTGATTTGGTTCAAAATGAGTCAGACTAACTGAAATAAGCCTGGCTTATTTGGTAAACTTGTTTTATGAAACAGCCCCAAGCTCGCTCTACAAGTCAGGTTTAAGGAACAGAACAAATAAACATCTAGGACAAACCACATACCGAGGGCTGAAAATAATATACAGAGAACACTTACAAAGCTAGACATTAATATATCAGAAACATCCCTAAAATTGATGAGAATTAATGACATGTTCGCCAAGTAAGCATTTCTTTTAACAAAGCATGTTTTCCCAAAAAGGAATGCACCGTTCCTGGAGACACTGCAATACCAGGTCGATGCGTGGAGAAGACGGAGCAAGCCCCTATTCTGCCTCCATGTTCCAAAAATCAATTTAATATATGGTCCTCTGATAGAGGACGTATCAGATATTAAACTGATAAGAACAGATTTTTTTTTTTTTTTTTTTTTTATTGAAGCCAAAACCAATTTTTACAACAAATTCACTGTTCAAAGACCCAACATAAATCCTTTTTCAGTATTTCTTCATATTATCCCCTGAGCATTCAAAGTTCAAAAGTACATCAAGTTTCAAAATCAAACACCCACATTGTACAGAAACAAAGACAAGAACACAGTCATTGCCTCTACCCCACCCCAACCTTCTGCAGCCCCCTCCATATCCTTCTGGTTACCTCCTCCCCGAAACACATTCTAAACACTTTAACCTCTGCCGACATTTTCCCCAACAGTTGTAAAAATAATCTTTCAGGTTCGAAACGAGGAATCTGTTTTCTCAAACACATTGTTCTCCATTCCCACAGAACATGCTTCCCCTCTGAGATCGTACCCCATATTACTCTCCTTTGTTGTGCTTCAAAAGCGTCTAAACCCACCCCATACAAAACTAAATCCCTTGTAATAGTTGGCCCCTTCCACCTCTCCCACCACAGCATGACTGACCTCCAGAGCGCTGCAGCTCCCGGACACAACCACAAGGCGTGCTCTATTGTCTCTTCATTACCACAACCTGTCGGGCACATTGGAGACCTGCCAGAGCCATGTCTATACAACCTCTCTCTCACTGGTAACCGACCCAGGGCAGCTAGCCAGTTGAGATCTTTGCAAAAGCCTGTTAAATATGATGGCTGCAACATTATCCAACTCACTTCACATGGCAATACAACTTTTTCTACCCCTTCCACTAGCGCCTCACTCAGTCTGTGGTACAGTTTCCTTTGCTCTAAAATCAGGGACTGTTCTAAACACCAAGGCTCCCGAGCAATAAAGTCTGCTGCCCTACGATAATGCTCTGGCCTATTTACAGACCAGGGCCTCGTTCCCCTCCAATTGCCCAAAGACCTCAAGGGAAATGCCAGCCAAAACTGGGCAAAAAGCCTAGCCTTGTGCTCCCTCTCCTGGGATGCTAAGCGAGCTGTCCAGGAGCAGAAAATAGCATCCATCTTCAATGGAATGCAAGGGACCCCCCTCCCCCCATCCCTCATCAGCCTGTGCATCTGTCCCCTTGCGACCATTTCGGTACTATTCTTCCACAAAAAGGAGAAAACTAGCTTTTCTAACTTTCTCCCAAACCAAAAAGGAACTGGAAACACATAAGCCAGGTAATTTAGGCTTGGAAGAAGATCAGCCTTTACCACCTCTAACCTTCCCCACAAAGACAACCCCCTAGAGTTCCACCTTACTATCTTCCCCCTTACTACCTTAAATCTTGCCTCCCAGTTCTCCTTAGCGCTGTCTCTTCTAAAAAAACGAACTCCAAGAATTTTCAACCCATCTACACAAATATTAAACCCTCCTCTTGCCTCTGCTCTTTCAGCCCACTGACCAAAAAACATGACTGATGACTTACCCACATTCACTCGTGCTCCAGACACCTGGCAAAACTCCTCCAGGATCCTACCTACCACCTCAAAGTCACGCTCTGAAGTCAAGAACAAGGTTGTGTCATCTGCATACGCAGCCACTTTGGCATATATGCCTCCCCCTCCAGGCAGGTGAACACCGCTAAGAGAAGGCGCCTCCCTCAAAGCCCTCAACAGAGGTTCTAAAGGTAAAACATAGAGAAGGGGGGACAAAGGACACCCCTGCCTTACTCCCCCTAACTGTTCCACCTTTCCTGTAAAATGGCCATTTATCCCTATTCTACTGAATACCTTCCTGTAGAGCAATCTGACCCATGCCCTGAACACTGGACCAAATCCCATACGCCTCAAAGTTGCCTCCAGAAAGGTATGGCTGACCCTGTCAAAGGCCTTCTCCTGATCTAAACTCAAGATGGCTAATGGAAGCTGCCTTTGCTCTGCCCAGCTGATTATATCTCTAACTAGAGCCAAGTTCAAAGAGACTGACCTGCCAGGCACCCCACACGTCTGGTCTGACTGGACAACTGCTCCTATAACCTTCTTAAGTCTTTCCGTCAAGACTTTTGCCAACACTTTGTAATCCGTGGTCAACAACGTAATAGGCCTCCAATTCCCTAGCTCCTCCTTTGACCCTTTCTTATACAGCAATGTTACCAACCCTGTTCTCATTGTCTCTACCAACTCCCTCCTTCTAAAGCATTCCTGGTACACTCCCACCATTTCCCTTCCTACCCACGGAAAAACCACCTCATAGAAGGCTGCTGGAAGGCCATCACATCCTGGAGCCGTGCCTTTTTTCAAAGACGCCACTGCAGAACTAACTTCTTGCAAGGTCAAGGGCCCTTCCAGTGCTCTCCTGTCCTCATCCTCTAAACCCCCTTCCAAACCATCCAAAAACTTCCCATAAGCTGTAACTGAAGGAGTTCTATCAGTGAATAACTCTCTATAAAACCCTTCGGCCACTTCCAGCATCCCCTTCACCGATGCCTGCACATCCCCTTCACCCTTCAAACCCTCTATATAACTTTTCCTTTGCCTACCCCGCACTGTTGCAAAGAAATAGCTGGTTGGCTTTTCATCATAGAGCCGCTTCCGGACGCTTGAGCCTTGCAAAAATGACTTAGCTTCCTCCCAGTAATGATCCTTCATTGCATCCTGCAAATACCTAACCCTAGACCATCCCTCAGCTGTCCCCAAGGCACCACCTGCCCATAGAGCCTGGAGCTCCTCTGACCATTTACCAACTTTTTCCCGCTTACTTCTTGATTTCTCCTTGCCCCAATTACGGCAGAAAACCGCTACCCTCTCCTTAAAACCCTCCCACCACTCCCCTCGTGACTGAAACAAACCTTGCAGATTTTTCCAACCGGCTACCAAATTAAAGAGCGCAATACAAAAAACTTTGTCCTTCAGAAAGGAAGTATTGAACCTCCACACTCCCCTCCCTCGCCTCTCACCTCCCACCTCCACCCATACCCCCACTAGACAGTGGTCTGAATACCACATAGGAACCTGAGTATAATTAAACACCTTCACATATGACGGCAAAAAAAGATAGTCCAAACGCGCCGCCTCCTGCCTACTGTTTCGCCAAGTGAAAGTGGGCACCTTCCCTCCCGCCCCCCGAAAGGAATCACAGAGTGAGAACCCTGTCACTAGTTGAGCCAGCACACTACCAGAAGCATTATCTAAAGACACATTAAAATCCCCTCCCAAAACTAGCAGTCTATTTGTGTACAAAATTGCACTCAAACTATCCAAAAACCCCTCTCTATCTCCCAATTTACTTGGGGCGTAAACATTTACAAAACGAAAAGCTATCCCCCTCCACCTCACATCCACAACCCCTACCCTCCCTGGGATGATCATAATAGCAGACTCAATAACAAAGTCCCATGAATAAAATAAGATACCCACCCCGTCTGCATTGGCATTCCCCCCACCCCAAAAAGAAGGCCCCATTTCCCACCCCGCAGAAAAAACTGAGACATCTTTTTTATCCTTCAAATGGCATTCTTGCAGAAAACATACATCTAAAGGTGACACTTTTAAGGACAGAAATATTGCAGTCCTTCTTTGTATCATTTTAAGTCCTCTTACGTTCAAAGTTGCCACCTTTAAACACACCATTTAAAAAAATGTAAAAAACAAGAAAAAACAGACAGTGGCCAACGTCAGCGTTACGTGCTCCCTTTTTGCTCTAAACATTTTCTCCCCTTCCCCTTCCCCATTACTTCAGTCCATTCCTCCCCTCCCCCTCCCTCACTCCCCTCCTCCCCTCCCCGTTCATCCTCCTGCAAAATTGACTTGACCTTTTCCAAAACCCTTCCACCCCCCTCTTTCCTTTTCACACCTCTTTCCCCCACCACCCTCTCCCCCCCAGTGTCCATCTCGCCCACAGCCTCCTGGCTCCGGGCCTGTCCGAGTATAGGTTCTTGGACTTTACTGCACTTCCTTTCCCGATCTCCAGTCACATCCTCACAAAACTTCCTTCTCCTTAAGCCTTGGCCCTTGTCAGGCCCCACTGTGTCCCGCTCTGTTTCCATCGCCGAAGGCAACTCCCCTTCGCCTCCTGTAGACTCTGCCTTCCCCAGCTCCGTCTCCCCGTAGATGCCGCATAGTACCTCTGCAACATCGAACTCTGACCATTCCAGCGAAGAACTCATCTGAAGCTCCTCTTCCCCGCCTCCCTTTTCCACCACATTCCCAATTCTGGTTTCCACTGTCTGCTCTCTCACAGCTCCATCACCTGCACCCACTCCTGAAGGGCCTGCCACTTGACTCTCCCCTCTGCTCGTAACACTCATCAATAGTCCTTCAAAATCAGCCTGTAGACCTTGTCCCTCCTTAAACAGGCTGGAATATGTTTTCTGTCTGCTAGGACATACCCGAAACAGGTGGTCCCCTCCTCCACATAAACTGCAGGTTTTTGGTTCTGGGCAGGCCGACGCCATGTGCTCTGCAGATCCACAAAAGCGGCATCTCTGTCCTGTGCATTCTGCTTTTACATGCCCCTGCACACCACACCTCCTGCAGTACACTGGTTGACCTGGGTAATGCAAAAAACCCCTGTTTGAGCCAATGAAAAAAGACCCAGGTGGATGTGCTAAACCACCTGGTGTTGCTTTGTCTGGACGCAACTTGACGAGGTATCTTCTCTTTCCAGTCCAAATACCAAAACGGTCCTTCAAACGTTCACCTCCTTTCACCGTTTCACAATACCTGGCCAAGAAAGCTAAGACGTCCCCATCTTCCACAAAAGGGTTGTACAAGTGGATCGTTAGAGGCAGAAAATCCTGAACATAGGCAGGATAGAGATGCAGGCCCACTAACCGCTGGTGTTCTTTTTTCTTCTCCCATGCAGTATGAAACGCCACACAGTCACTTAATTGAAAAAAAGTCAAATCCATAAATCCAGAAGTAGAAAAATCTTGTAAACAAAAAATTAAGGAAGCCGAAACACCAAACAGTTCTCTCAACACCTCAGTCACTACGAACTCTCTTCCAAATCTTCTCTTGACATCAGCAGCTGCATCCCCCTTCACTTGAAAACGAACTGTATTCTTCAGCCGCACCACCATGGTCGGCAAGGTCTGATTCTCTCTCGTTGCGTCCATTTGGATGGATCAAACTTGATCTTAGCCAAAAGGCCGAGAAGCGATAACCCCATTACTCTCAGCGCTGATGGAGTCCTTCAGCACTCTACACATCTCAGTGATGGTGACACAATCTGATCACATTAGAAACACTTCAAACAACAGACACAAACTCCAGAACGAACCACACACTCACAGACTGACAAAACTCTGAGAAGACCTAACAAAAACTCTGAGATTCTTTCTATGTAAATGTGTAAATATTAAAAATAAAGGTGGCCGTTAAGACATACTTGGTATGTCACTGCGACCAATATGGTATGGCAGAGAGACGTCCTCACACCGTGCAAGTTTGGTTGTTAGAACGTTCTCGCCACGTTCCAGCAACGCATCACTTTAACGTTGCCACAATGAATATGGGAATCACAAAGTTACGTCTCTGGAACGTTGTTATGTGGGCGTGATCTCACTTCTGTTTTGTTGCAGTTACTCAGTAGCTCACCTGCAATCAATAGGCTAATTGATGTCACCTGAAAGGAGCCATTTAAAACTCGAGGACACGTGCTCTCACACTCTCTCTCTGATCCTGAAGCCAGCTTGGCAGTGGCTGGGCTTGTTTTTGTCATAGCCCTTCTTCTTTTCTGTTTTTGTTATTTAATAAATCTTATTTTATTTGGTAAACTTGTTTTGTGTCCTTGATGTTGCATCCCCAGAGCCAGGGTCGTAACGACGTTATTTGGTGAGTCGCTGGGACCAATATGGTACGTAGAATGAAGTCCTCACAACGTGCCAGTTTGGTCGTTAGGACGTTCTCGCCATAGATATATATACGTAGATGCCTCATTAGCGACTGTTTCTATGGGCATCTATCGTGGCAAATCCGCCATATTGTAACGGTCGGCACTCTGTGTGAACCTACAGTATGATGAATGATGTCAAGTTGACTGTTCCAAGATGGCCGCCGCATCTACGTGTTTTGAGCGGTCGAAGTGTGCGCCTGTATATGTCTATGATTCAAACTAACCCTATGCCAAACCTTCACCCTAACCCTAAGCATATATTGTAAGTACATGTAGCTAATTAATATTAATCAGTATTTAAATATATATTTACACTGTAACAAGGACACCTTAAAATAAAGTGTAACCTTGCTTACAATTCCGCTTTTTTTATGTGTTTGGGAAAGGTCATAGTTTACATTGTTAAAATCATTTTGGATTTTAAGACACAATACAAAAAACCCTGAATATAGATCGTTAAATATAAAAAGGAAATCAAGAAAAAAAAACACAATAATGATAATGTTTATTTACAAAGCTCCTTTCCAACACATCTGGGGGCTGTTTCATAAAACAAGTTTACCAAATAAGACAGGTTTATTTCAGTTAGTCTGACTTATTGTCACTTGATTTGGTTCAAAATGAGTCAGACTAACTGAAATAAGCCTGGCTTATTTGGTAAACTTGTTTTATGAAACAGCCCCAAGCTCGCTCTACAAGTCAGGTTTAAGGAACAGAACAAATAAACATCTAGGACAAACCACATACCGAGGGCTGAAAATAATATACAGAGAACACTTACAAAGCTAGACATTAATATATCAGAAACATCCCTAAAATTGATGAGAATTAATGACATGTTCGCCAAGTAAGCATTTCTTTTAACAAAGCATGTTTTCCCAAAAAGGAATGCACCGTTCCTGGAGACACTGCAATACCAGGTCGATGCGTGGAGAAGACGGAGCAAGCCCCTATTCTGCCTCCATGTTCCAAAAATCAATTTAATATATGGTCCTCTGATAGAGGACGTATCAGATATTAAACTGATAAGAACAGATACTACACTTGATCTTAGCCAAAAGGCCGAGAAGCGATAACCCCATTACTCTCAGCGCTGATGGAGTCCTTCAGCACTCTACACATCTCAGTGATGGTGACACAATCTGATCACATTAGAAACACTTCAAACAACAGACACAAACTCCAGAACGAACCACACACTCACAGACTGACAAAACTCTGAGAAGACCTAACAAAAACTCTGAGATTCTTTCTATGTAAATGTGTAAATATTAAAAATAAAGGTGGCCGTTAAGACATACTTGGTATGTCACTGCGACCAATATGGTATGGCAGAGAGACGTCCTCACACCGTGCAAGTTTGGTTGTTAGAACGTTCTCGCCACGTTCCAGCAACGCATCACTTTAACGTTGCCACAATGAATATGGGAATCACAAAGTTACGCTCTGGAACGTTGTTATGTGGGCGTGATCTCACTTCTGTTTTGTTGCAGTTACTCAGTAGCTCACCTGCAATCAATAGGCTAATTGATGTCACCTGAAAGGAGCCATTTAAAACTCGAGGACACGTGCTCTCACACCTCTCTCTGATCCTGAAGCCAGCTTGGCAGTGGCTGGGCTTGTTTTGTCATAGCCCTTCTTCTTTTCTGTTTTGTTATTTAATAAATCTTATTTTATTTGGTAAACTTGTTTTGTGTCCTTGATGTTGCATCCCCAGAGCCAGGGTCGTAACACGTTATTTGGTGAGTCGCTGGGACCAATATAGTGCGTAGAATGAAGTCCTCACAACGTGCCAGTTTGGTCGTTAGGACGTTCTCGCCATAGATATATATACGTAGATGCCTCATTAGCGACTGTTTCTATGGGCATCTATACGTAAGCCGTCCGCCATATTGTAACGGTCAACGGCTCTGTGTGAACCTACAGTATGATGAATGATGTCAAGTTGACTGTTCCAAGATGGCCGCCGCATCTACGTGTTTTGAGCGGTCGAAGTGTGCGCCTGTATATGTCTATGATTCAAACTAACCCTATGCCAAACCCTCACCCTAAGCATATATTGTAAGTACATGTAGCTAATTAATATTAATCAGTATTTAAATATATATTTACACTGTAACAAGGACACCTTAAAATAAAGTGTAACCTTGCTTACAATTCCGCTTTTTTTATGTGTTTGGGAAAGGTCATAGTTTACATTGTTAAAATCATTTTGGATTTTAAGACACAATACAAAAAACCCTGAATATAGATCGTTAAATATAAAAAGGAAATCAAGAAAAAAAAACACAATAATGATAATGTTTATTTACAAAGCTCCTTTCCAACACATCTGGGGGCTGTTTCATAAAACAAGTTTACCAAATAAGACAGGTTTATTTCAGTTAGTCTGACTTATTGTCACTTGATTTGGTTCAAAATGAGTCAGACTAACTGAAATAAGCCTGGCTTATTTGGTAAACTTGTTTTATGAAACAGCCCAAGCTCGCTCTACAAGTCAGGTTTAAGGAACAGAACAAATAAACATCTAGGACAAACCACATACCGAGGCTGAAAATAATATACAGAGAACACTTACAAAGCTAGACATTAATATATCAGAAACATCCCTAAAATTGATGAGAATTAATGACATGTTCCTAAGTAAGCATTTCTTTTAACAAAGCATGTTTTCCCAAAAAGGAATGCACCGTTCTTGGAGACACTGCAATACCAGGTCGATGCGTGGAGAAGACGGAGCAAGCCCCTATTCTGCCTCCATGTTCCAAAAATCAATTTAATATATGGTCCTCTGATAGAGGACGTATCAGATATTAAACTGATAAGAACAGATACTACACTTGATCTTAGCCAAAAGGCCGAGAAGCGATAACCCCATTACTCTCAGCGCTGATGGAGTCCTTCAGCACTCTACACATCTCAGTGATGGTGACACAATCTGATCACATTAGAAACACTTCAAACAACAGACACAAACTCCAGAACGAACCACACACTCACAGACTGACAAAACTCTGAGAAGACCTAACAAAAACTCTGAGATTCTTTCTATGTAAATGTGTAAATATTAAAAATAAGGGGCCGTTAAGACATACTTGGTATGTCACTGCGACCAATATGGTATGGCAGAGGCGTCCTCACACCGTGCAAGTTTGGTTGTTAGAACGTTCTCGCCACGTTCCAGCAATGCATCACTTTAACGTTGCCACAATGAATATGGGAATCACAAAGTTACGTCTCTGGAACGTTGTTATGTGGGCGTGATCTCACTTCTGTTTTGTTGCAGTTACTCAGTAGCTCACCTGCAATCAATAGGCTAATTGATGTCACCTGAAAGGAGCCATTTAAAACTCGAGGACACGTGCTCACACTCTCTCTCTGATCCTGAAGCCAGCTTGGCAGTGGCTGGGCTTGTTTTGTCATAGCCCTTCTTCTTTCTGTTTTGTTATTTAATAAATCTTATTTTATTTGGTAAACTTGTTTTGTGTCCTTGATGTTGCATCCCCAGAGCCAGGGTCGTAACGACGTTATTTGGTGAGTCGCTGGGACCAATATGGTACGTAGAATGAAGTCCTCACAACGTGCCAGTTTGGTCGTTAGGACGTTCACCATAGATATATATACGTAGATGCCTCATTAGCGACTGTTTCTATGGGCATCTATACGTAAGCCGTCCGCCATATTGTAACGGTCAACGGCTCTGTGTGAACCTACAGTATGATGAATGATGTCAAGTTGACTGTTCCAAGATGGCCGCCGCATCTACGTGTTTTGAGCGGTCGAAGTGTGCGCCTGTATATGTCTATGATTCAAACTAACCCTATGCCAAACCTCACCCTAAGCATATATTGTAAGTACATGTAGCTAATTAATATTAATCAGTATTTAAATATATATTTACACTGTAACAAGGACACCTTAAAATAAAGTGTAACCTTGCTTACAATTCCGCTTTTTTTATGTGTTTGGGAAAGGTCATAGTTTACATTGTTAAAATCATTTTGGATTTTAAGACACAATACAAAAAACCCTGAATATAGATCGTTAAATATAAAAAGGAAATCAAGAAAAAAACAATAATGATAATGTTTATTTACAAAGCTCCTTTCCAACACATCTGCTGTTTCATAAAACAAGTTTACCAAATAAGACAGGTTTATTTCAGTTAGTCTGACTTATTGTCACTTGATTTGGTTCAAAATGAGTCAGACTAACTGAAATAAGCCTGGCTTATTTGGTAAACTTGTTTTATGAAACAGCCCAAGCTCGCTCTACAAGTCAGGTTTAAGGAACAGAACAAATAAACATCTAGGACAAACCACATACCGAGGGCTGAAAATAATATACAGAGAACACTTACAAAGCTAGACATTAATATATCAGAAACATCCCTGGAATTGATGAGAATTAATGACATGATCGCGAAGTAAGCATTTCTTTTAACAAAGCATGTTTTCCCAAAAAGGAATGCACTGTCCCTGGAGACACTGCAATACCAGGTCGATGCGTGGAGAAGACGGAGCAAGCCCCTATTCTGCCTCCATGTTCCAAAAATCAATTTAATATATGGTCCTCTGATTGAGGACGTATCAGATATTAAACTGATAAGAACAGATACTACACTTGATCTTAGCCAAAAGGCCCGATAACCCCATTACTCTCAGCGCTGATGGAGTCCTTCAGCACTCTACACATCTCAGTGATGGTGACACAATCTGATCACATTAGAAACACTTCAAAAACAGACACAACTCCAGAACGAACCACACACTCACAGACTGACAAAACTCTGAGAAGACCCTAACAAAAACTCTGAGATTCTTTCTATGTAAATGTGTAAATATTAAAATAAAGGTGGCCGTTAAGACATACTTGTATGTCACTGCTCTTCAATATGGTATGCATAAGGTCCTCACACCCCAAGTTTGGTTGTTACGTTCCTCCTCCCATAACTCATCTTTGTAACTCTTTGCCGACAATGCCATGGGAATCAACAGGTTACGTCTCTGGAACGTTGTTTTTGTGCAGTCTCACTTCTGTTTTCTTGCAGTTACTCACAACCCTGCAATCAATAGGCTAATTGATCCTGAAAGCCATTTAAAACTAGAGGCCGTGCTCTCCACCATCTCTCTGATCCTGAATGCCAGAGGCTTGGCAGTGGCTGGGCTTGTTTTTTCACTGCCCACACCCCACTGTTTTTGTTATTTAATAAATCTTATTTTATTTGGTAAACTTGTTTTGTGTCCTTGATGTTGCATCCCCAGAGCCAAAGTCGTAACGGCGTTATTTGGTGGTCGCTGGGACCAATATAGTGTAGAATGAAGTCCACTCAACTGCCAGTTTGGTCAATACGTTCTCGCCATAGATATATATACGTAGATGCCTCATTAGCGACTGTTTTATTCTATCATTATTCCCTAACCTAAGCATATATTGTAGTACATTTAATATTAATCAGTATTTAAATATACACTGTAACAAGGACACCTTAAAATAAAGTGAAATCATTAATCATTACTCTCAGCGCTGATGGAGTCCTTCAGCACTCTACACATCTCAGTGATGGTGACACAATCTGATCACATTAGAAACACTTCAAACAACAGACACAAACTCCAGAACGAACCACACACTCACAGACTGACAAAACTCTGAGAAGACCTAACAAAAACTCTGAGATTCTTTCTATGTAAATGTGTAAATATTAAAAATAAAGGTGGCCGTTAAGACATACTTGGTATGTCACTGCGACCAATATGGTATGGCAGAGAGACGTCCTCACACCGTGCAAGTTTGGTTGTTAGAACGTTCTCGCCACGTTCCAGCAACGCATCACTTTAACGTTGCCACAATGAATATGGGAATCACAAAGTTACGTCTCTGGAACGTTGTTATGTGGGCGTGATCTCACTTCTGTTTTGTTGCAGTTACTCAGTAGCTCACCTGCAATCAATAGGCTAATTGATGTCACCTGAAAGGAGCCATTTAAAACTCGAGGACACGTGCTCTCACACTCTCTCTCTGATCCTGAAGCCAGCTTGGCAGTGGCTGGGCTTGTTTTTGTCATAGCCCTTCTTCTTTTCTGTTTTTGTTATTTAATAAATCTTATTTTATTTGGTAAACTTGTTTTGTGTCCTTGATGTTGCATCCCCAGAGCCAGGGTCGTAACGACGTTATTTGGTGAGTCGCTGGGACCAATATGGTACGTAGAATGAAGTCCTCTGGCGTGCCAGTTTGGTCGTTAGGACGTTCTCGCCATAGATATATATATACGTAGATGCCTCATTAGCGACTGTTTCTATGGGCATCTATACGTAAGCCGTCCGCCATATTGTAACGGTCAACGGCTCTGTGTGAACCTACAGTATGATGAATGATGTCAAGTTGACTGTTCCAAGATGGCCGCCGCATCTACGTGTTTTGAGTCGGGTCAAGTGTGCGCCTGTATATGTCTATGATTCAAACTAACCCTATGCCAAACCCTCACCCTAAGCATATATTGTAAGTACATGTAGCTAATTAATATTAATCAGTATTTAAATATATATTTACACTGTAACAAGGACACCTTAAAATAAAGTGTAACCTTGCTTACAATTCCGCTTTTTTTATGTGTTTGGGAAAGGTCATAGTTTACATTGTTAAAATCATTTTGGATTTTAAGACACAATACAAAAAACCCTGAATATAGATCGTTAAATATAAAAAGGAAATCAAGAAAAAAAAACACAATAATGATAATGTTTATTTACAAAGCTCCTTTCCAACACATCTGGGGGCTGTTTCATAAAACAAGTTTACCAAATAAGACAGGTTTATTTCAGTTAGTCTGACTTATTGTCACTTGATTTGGTTCAAAATGAGTCAGACTAACTGAAATAAGCCTGGCTTATTTGGTAAACTTGTTTTATGAAACAGCCCCAAGCTCGCTCTACAAGTCAGGTTTAAGGAACAGAACAAATAAACATCTAGGACAAACCACATACCGAGGGCTGAAAATAATATACAGAGAACACTTACAAAGCTAGACATTAATATATCAGAAACATCCCTAAAATTGATGAGAATTAATGACATGTTCGCCAAGTAAGCATTTCTTTTAACAAAGCATGTTTTCCCAAAAAGGAATGCACCCGTTCCTGGAGACACTGCAATACCAGGTCGATGCGTGGAGAAGGCACGGAGCAAGCCCCTATTCTGCCTCCATGTTCCAAAAATCAATTTAATATATGGTCCTCTGATAGAGGACGTATCAATATTAAACTGATAAGAACAGATACTACACTTGATCTTAGCCAAAAGGCGAGCGATAACCCCATTACTCTCAGCGCTGATGGAGTCCTTCAGCACTCTACACATCTCAGTGATGGTGACACAATCTGATCACATTAGAAACACTTCAAACAACAGACACAAACTCCAGAACGAACCACACACTCACAGACTGACAAAACTCTGAGAAGACCTAACAAAACTCTGAGATTCTTTCTATGTAAATGTGTAAATATTAAAAATAAAGGTGGCCGTTAAGACATACTTGGTATGTCACTGCGACCAATATGGTATGGCAGAGGCGTCCTCACACCGTGCAAGTTTGGTTGTTAGAACGTTCTCGCCACGTTCAGCAACGCATCACTTTAACGTTGCCACAATGAATATGGGAATCACAAAGTTACGTCTCTGGAACGTTGTTATGTGGGCGTGATCTCACTTCTGTTTTGTTGCAGTTACTCAGTAGCTCACCTGCAATCAATAGGCTAATTGATGTCACCTGAAAGGAGCCATTTAAAACTCGAGGACACGTGCTCTCACACTCTCTCTCTGATCCTGAAGCCAGCTTGGCAGTGGCTGGGCTTGTTTTTGTCATAGCCCTTCTTCTTTTCTGTTTTTGTTATTTAATAAATCTTATTTTATTTGGTAAACTTGTTTTGTGTCCTTGATGTTGCATCCCCAGAGCCAGGGTCGTAACGACGTTATTTGGTGAGTCGCTGGGACCAATATGGTACGTAGAATGAAGTCCTCACAACGTGCCAGTTTGGTCGTTAGGACGTTCTCGCCATAGATATATATACGTAGATGCCTCATTAGCGACTGTTTCTATGGGCATCTATACGTAAGCCGTCCGCCATATTGTAACGGTCAACGGCTCTGTGTGAACCTACAGTATGATGAATGATGTCAAGTTGACTGTTCCAAGATGGCCGCCGCATCTACGTGTTTTGAGCGGTCGAAGTGTGCGCCTGTATATGTCTATGATTCAAACTAACCCTATGCCAAACCTTCACCCTAACCCTAAGCATATATTGTAAGTACATGTAGCTAATTAATATTAATCAGTATTTAAATATATATTTACACTGTAACAAGGACACCTTAAAATAAAGTGTAACCTTGCTTACAATTCCGCTTTTTTTATGTGTTTGGGAAAGGTCATAGTTTACATTGTTAAAATCATTTTGGATTTTAAGACAAACATTTTAAAAACAATACAAAAACCCTGAATATAGATCGTTAAATATAAAAAGGAAATCAAGAAAAAAAAACACAATAATGATAATGTTTATTTACAAAGCTCCTTTCCAACACATCTGGGGGCTGTTTCATAAAACAAGTTTACCAAATAAGACAGGTTTATTTCAGTTAGTCTGACTTATTGTCACTTGATTTGGTTCAAAATGAGTCAGACTAACTGAAATAAGCCTGGCTTATTTGGTAAACTTGTTTTATAAAACAGCCCCAAGCTCGCTCTACAAGTCAGGTTTAAGGAACAGAACAAATAAACATCTAGGACAAACCACATACCGAGAGCTGAAAATAATATACAGAGAACACTTACAAAGCTAGACATTAATATATCAGAAACATCCCTAAAATTGACGAGAATTAATGACATGTTCGCCAAGTAAGCATTTCTTTTAACAAAGCATGTTTTCCCAAAAAGGAATGCACCGTTCTTGGAGACACTGCAATACCAGGTCAATGCGTGGAGAAGACAGAGCAAGCCCCTATTCTGCCTCCATGTTCCAAAAATCAATTTAATATATGGTCCTCTGATAGAGGACGTATCAGATATTAAACTGATAAGAACAGATACTACACTTGATCTTAGCCAAAAGGCCGAGAAGCGATAACCCCATTACTCTCAGCGCTGATGGAGTCCTTCAGCACTCTACACATCTCAGTGATGGTGACACAATCTGATCACATTAGAAACACTTCAAACAACAGACACAAACTCCAGAACGAACCACACACTCACAGACTGACAAAACTCTGAGAAGACCTAACAAAAACTCTGAGATTCTTTCTATGTAAATGTGTAAATATTAAAAATAAAGGTGGCCGTTAAGACATACTTGGTATGTCACTGCGACCAATATGGTATGGCAGAGAGACGTCCTCACACCGTGCAAGTTTGGTTGTTAGAACGTTCTCGCCACGTTCCAGCAACGCATCACTTTAACGTTGCCACAATGAATATGGGAATCACAAAGTTACGTCTCTGGAACGTTGTTATGTGGGCGTGATCTCACTTCTGTTTTGTTGCAGTTACTCAGTAGCTCACCTGCAATCAATAGGCTAATTGATGTCACCTGAAAGGAGCCATTTAAAACTCGAGGACACGTGCTCTCACACTCTCTCTCTGATCCTGAAGCCAGCTTGGCAGTGGCTGGGCTTGTTTTTGTCATAGCCCTTCTTCTTTTCTGTTTTTGTTATTTAATAAATCTTATTTTATTTGGTAAACTTGTTTTGTGTCCTTGATGTTGCATCCCCAGAGCCAGGGTCGTAACGACGTTATTTGGTGAGTCGCTGGGACCAATATGGTACGTAGAATGAAGTCCTCACAACGTGCCAGTTTGGTCGTTAGGACGTTCTCGCCATAGATATATATACGTAGATGCCTCATTAGCGACTGTTTCTATGGGCATCTATATCGTCATCCGCCATATTGTAACGGTCAACGGCTCTGTGTGAACCTACAGTATGATGAATGATGTCAAGTTGACTGTTCCAAGATGGCCGCGTGTTTTGGTGTGCGCCTGTATATGTCTATGATTCAAACTAACCCTATGCCAAACCCTCACCCTAAGCATATATTGTAAGTACATGTAGCTAATTAATATTAATCAGTATTTAAATATATATTTACACTGTAACAAGGACACCTTAAAATAAAGTGTAACCTTGCTTACAATTCCGCTTTTTTTATGTGTTTGGGAAAGGTCATAGTTTACATTGTTAAAATCATTTTGGATTTTAAGACACAATACAAAAAACCCTGAATATAGATCGTTAAATATAAAAAGGAAATCAAGAAAAAAAAACACAATAATGATAATGTTTATTTACAAAGCTCCTTTCCAACACATCTGGGGGCTGTTTCATAAAACAAGTTTACCAAATAAGACAGTTTATTTCAGTTAGTCTGACTTATTGTCACTTGATTTGGTTCAAAATGAGTCAGACTAACTGAAATAAGCCTGGCTTATTTGGTAAACTTGTTTTATGAAACAGCCCCAAGCTCGCTCTACAAGTCAGGTTTAAGGAACAGAACAAATAAACATCTAGGACAAACCACATACCGAGGGCTGAAAATAATATACAGAGAACACTTACAAAGCTAGACATTAATATATCAGAAACATCCCTAAAATTGATGAGAATTAATGACATGTTCGCCAAGTAAGCATTTCTTTTAACAAAGCATGTTTTCCCAAAAAGGAATGCACCGTTCCTGGAGACACTGCAATACCAGGTCGATAGGTGGAAGACGGAGCAAGCCCTATTCTGCCTCCATGTTCCAAAAATCAATTTAATATATGGTCCTCTGATAGAGGACGTATCAGATATTAAACTGATAAGAACAGATACTACACTTGATCTTAGCCAAAAGGCCGAGCGATAACCCCATTACTCTCAGCGCTGATGGAGTCCTTCAGCACTCTACACATCTCAGTGATGGTGACACAATCTGATCACATTAGAAACACTTCAAACAACAGACACAAACTCCAGAACGAACCACACACTCACAGACTGACAAAACTCTGAGAAGACCTAACAAAAACTCTGAGATTCTTTCTATGTAAATGTGTAAATATTAAATAAGGTGGCCGTTAAGACATACTTGTTGTATGTCACTGCGATAATATGGTATGGCAGAGACGCTCACACCGTGCAAGTTTGGTTGTTAGAACGTTTCGCCATCGCCCAGCAACGCATCACTTTAACGTTGCCACAATGAATATGGGAATCACAAAGTTACATCTCTGGAACGTTGTTATGTGGGCGTGATCTCACTTCTGTTTTGTTGCAGTTACTCAGTAGCTCACCTGCAATCAATAGGCTAATTGATGTCAAGTATGACATTTCTGTTTTGAAATCGTTCAAAAATACACGCCCATTTACTTCCACTCAAAGTGCGTCACCGCAACTTAGAACTTTGAATTGATTTATTTAAATGTATATTTAGATAGTTGTTTATTTCTTGGACTTAATTTGATTCCTATAAACACAGGCATGGCACTTGTTTTTAATCTTTCAGAAATACACCCCGTGTGTCTTCTTTAAATAGCCCGGCATTTAGTTGTATTCGCTTAACCATACCACCCTGAGCACGCCCGATCTCGTCCGATCTCGGAAGCTAAGCAGGGTCGGGCCTGGTTAGCTTGATGGGAGACCGCCTGGGAATACCAGGTGCTGTAGCTTTTGCTTTTCCTTCACTGGGCAGCTAACACACTTCTCCAAGCTTCAGCATTCATGCGTTCTCCTTTACCCTTTTAATCTGATTGCTGCTTCTTTTGCCTTTTGACTTCTGTGACTTCTTTCTGCACAGCTCAGAGAGATTCATCAGCTCTTATTTATTTATTTATTTATTTATTTATTTATTTATTTATTTATTATTCTTTTAGGCATGGCCTTTCTGTTTTTATAATTCAAAATTAGGCCCCATTTACTTCCACTCAGGGTGCCTCACCGCCACATTCGTTTTGCCTTTTTCACGAATCCTCAAATATGGCCCACGAGATCCACTTTCCTACAGAGTTCAGTTCTAACCCTAATCAAACACACCCGAGCATGCTAATCAACTTCTTCAGGATCTTTAGAAACCACAGGTAGGTGAGCTCGATCAAGGTTGAAGCTAAAGTCTGCAGCGCATTTGCCCTCCATTTCAAGATTCGAGGAACCCTGATTTATTTATTTATGAATGAAAAAGAAGGACTAGTTGATATGTTGTTTTGTTTTTCACTGTAGAGTGATAACACAACTTTGTGAGATTTAAAAAATCCCCGGAAACGATGGACGTGGCATTTCTGTTTTGAAATCATAAAAAATAGGCCAGCATTTACTTCCACTCAAAGTGCCTCACCGCAAGATTGAGTTTGGAATTTGTATTATGTTTCTTTATTTATTCATTCATTCACTTATTCATATTTTTGAAAAAATAGGCCAGCATTTACTTCCACTCAAAGTGCCACCACAACATTGAACTTTGAATTGATTTATTTAAATGTATATTTTGATTGTTATTTATTTATTTCACTTAATTTGATTCATATTAAACACAGGCATGACATTTCTGTTTTGAAATCATTCAATAATAGCCCAGCATGTATTTACTTCCACTCAAAGTGCCTCACCGCGAGATTGAGTTTTGAATTGTATTTATGTTTCTTTATTTATTCATTCATTCACTTATTCATATTTTTGTACTATTATTTGTTTGTTTCGCTTAATTTAATTTATGTTAACCAAGTATGACATTTCTGTTTTGAAATCGCTCAAAAATACACCCCCATTTACTTCCACTCAAAGTGCCACCGCAACATAGAACTTTGAATTGATTTATTTAAATGTATATTTAGATAGTTGTTTATTTCTTGGACTTAATTTGATTCCTATTAAACACAGGCATGACATTTCTGTTTTGAAATCATTCAATAATAGGCCAGCATTTATTTACTTCCACTCAAAGTGCCTCACCGCAAGATTGAGTTTTGAATTGTATTTATGTTTATTTATTTATTCATTCATTCACTTATTCGTATTTTTTTTACTATTATTTATTTGTTTCACTTAATTTAATTTATATTAACCAAGTATGACATTTCTGTTTTGAAATCGCTCAAAATACACGCCCATTTACTTCCACTCAAAGTGCCACCGCAACTTAGAACTTTGAATTGATTTATTTAAATGTATATTTAGATAGTTGTTTATTTCTTGGACTTAATTTGATTCCTATAAAACACAGGCATGGCACCCTTGTTTTTTTTTTAATCTTTCAGAAATACACCCCCGGTGTGTCTTCTTTAAATAGCCGGCATTTGAGCTGTATTCGCCACGGCCATACCACCCTGAGCACGCCCGATCTCGTCCGATCTCGGAAGCTAAGCAGGGTCGGGCCTGGTTAGTACTTGGATGGGAGACCGCCTGGGAATACCAGGTGCTGTAAGCTTTTGCTTTTCCTTCACTGGGCAGCTAACACACTTCTCCAAGCTTCAGCATTCATGCTCTCTCCTTTACTCTTTTAATCTGATTGTTGCTTCTTTTTGCCTTTTGACTTCTCTGTGACTTCTTTCTGCTTTCGTGTGACAAAAGACAGCTCAGCCTCTTCGTTCTTCATTTCTCTCCAGGGGCGATAGACAGGCTTTTTGTCAACTACGTGAGATGTACCTCTTAGATTTCAAGTTCAAATTTCAAGAATTCAACGACAAAACAAATTCTCAAGTTCAAGTTTTTCTGATGTTGGTGACTGGTCAAAAATTACTTGCAAGTGAACAAATCAAATATTCAGCTTTTTCTCGTACTTTTTGGTACTTGGAAACAGGACAAGAGATTCATCAGCTCAAAAAAATTCAATGAAATAACCATAAAGGTAAGAGCAAATATTTATTTATTTATTTATTTATTTATTTATTTATTTATTTATTTATTTATTTATTATTCTTTTTAGGCATGGCCTTTCTGTTTTTTTTATAATTCAAAATTAGGCCCCCATTTACTTCCACTCAGGGTGCCTCACCGCCACATTCGTTTTTGCCTTTTTCACGAATCCTCAAATATGGCCCACGAGATCCACTTTCCTACAGAGTTCAGTTCTAACCCTAATCAAACACACCCGAGCATGCTAATCAACTTCTTCAGGATCTTTAGAAAACCACAGGTAGGTGAGCTCGATCAAGGTTGAAGCTAAAGTCTGCAGCGCATTTGCCCTCCATTTCAAGATTCGAGGAACCCTGATTTATTTATTTATGAATGAAAAAAGAAGGACTAGTTGATATGTTGTTTTGTTTTTTCACTGTAGAGTGATAACACAACTTTGTGAGATTTAAAAAAAAATCCCCCGGAAACGATGGACGTGGCATTTCTGTTTTGAAATCATAAAAAAATAGGCCAGCATTTACTTCCACTCAAAGTGCCTCACCGCAAGATTGAGTTTGGAATTGTATTTATGTTTCTTTATTTATTCATTCATTCACTTATTCATATTTTTGAAAAAATAGGCCAGCATTTACTTCCACTCAAAGTGCGTCACCACAACATTGAACTTTGAATTGAATTGATTTATTTAAATGTATATTTTGATTGTTATTTCTTTCTTTCAATTAATTTGATTCATATTAAACACAGGCATGACATTTCTGTTTTGAAATCATTCAATAATAGCCCAGCATGTATTTACTTCCACTCAAAGTGCCTCACCGCGAGATTGAGTTTTGAATTGTATTTATGTTTCTTTATTTATTCATTCATTCACTTATTCATATTTTTTTTACTATTATTTATTTGTTTCACTTAATTTAATTTATATTAACCAAGTATGACATTTCTGTTTTGAAATCGTTCAAAAATACACCCCCATTTACTTCCACTCAAAGTGCCACAACATAGAACTTTGAATTGATTTATTTAAATGTATATTTAGATAGTTGTTTATTTCTTGGACTTAATTTGATTCCTATTAAACACAGGCATGACATTTCTGTTTTGAAATCATTCAATAATAGGCCAGCATTTATTTACTTCCACTCAAAGTGCCTCACCGCAAGATTGAGTTTTGAATTGTATTTATGTTTATTTATTTATTCATTCATTCACTTATTCGTATTTTTTTTTTACTATTATTTATTTGTTTCACTTAATTTAATTTATATTAACCAAGTATGACATTTCTGTTTTGAAATCGTTCAAAAATACACGCCCATTTACTTCCACTCAAAGTGGCCACCGCAACTTAGAACTTTGAATTGATTTATTTAAATGTATATTTAGATAGTTGTTTATTTCTTGGACTTAATTTGATTCCTATAAAACACAGGCATGGCACCTTTGTTTTTTTTAATCTTTCAGAAATACACCCCCGGTGTGTCTTCTTTAAATAGCCGGCATTTGAGCTGCCATATTCGCGGCCATACCACCCTGAGCACGCCCGATCTCGTCCGATCTCGGAAGCTAAGCAGGGTCGGGCCTGGTTAGTACTTGATGGGAGACCGCCTGGGAATACCAGGTGCTGTAAGCTTTTGCTTTTCCTTCACTGGGCAGCTAACACACTTCTCCAAGCTTCAGCATTCATGCTCTCCTTTACCCTTTTAATCTGATTGCTGCTTCTTTTGCCTTTTGACTTCTCTGTGACTTCTTTCTGCTTTCGTGTGACGCTTAGACAGCTCAGCCTCTTCGTTCTTCATTTCTCCTCCAGGGGCGATAGACAGGCTTTTTTGTCAACTACGTGAGATGTACCTCTTAGATTTCAAGTTCAAATTTCAAGAATTCAACGACAAAACAAATTCTCAAGTTCAAGTTTTTCTGATGTTGGTGACTGGTCAAAAATTACTTGCAAGTGAACAAATCAAATATTCAGCTTTTTCTCGACTTTTTTTGGTACTTGGAAACAGGACAAGAGATTCATCAGCTCAAAAAATTCAATGAAATAACCATAAAGGTAAGATTTATTTATTTATTTATTTATTTATTTATTTATTTATTTATTATTCTTTTAGGCATGGCCTTTCTGTTTTTTATAATTCAAAATTAGGCCCCCATTTACTTCCACTCAGGGTGCCTCACCGCCACATCTGCTTTTGCCTTTTTCACGAATCCTCAAATATGGCCCACGAGATCCACTTTCCTACAGAGTTCAGTTCTAACCCTAATCAAACACACCCGAGCATGCTAATCAACTTCTTCAGGATCTTTAGAAACCACAGGTAGGTGAGCTCGATCAAGGTTGAAGCTAAAGTCTGCAGCGCATTTGCCCTCCATTTCAAGATTCGAGGAACCCTGATTTATTTATTTATGAATGAAAAAGAAGGACTAGTTGATATGTTGTTTTGTTTTTCACTGTAGAGTGATAACACAACTTTGTGAGATTTAAAAAATCCCCGGAAACGATGGACGTGGCATTTCTGTTTTGAAATCATAAAAATAGGCCAGCATTTACTTCCACTCAAAGTGCCTCACCGCAAGATTGAGTTTGGAATTGTATTTATGTTTCTTTATTTATTCATTCATTCACTTATTCATATTTTTGAAAAAATAGGCCAGCATTTACTTCCACTCAAAGTGCGTCACCACAACATTGAACTTTGAATTGAATTGATTTATTTAAATGTATATTTTGATTGTTATTTATTTATTTCACTTAATTTGATTCATATTAAACACAGGCATGACATTTCTGTTTTGAAATCATTCAATAATAGCCCAGCATGTATTTACTTCCACTCAAAGTGCCTCACCGCGAGATTGAGTTTTGAATTGTATTTATGTTTCTTTATTTATTCATTCATTCACTTATTCATATTTTTTGTACTATTATTTGTTTGTTTCGCTTAATTTAATTTATGTTAACCAAGTATGACATTTCTGTTTTGAAATCGTTCAAAAATACACCCCCATTTACTTCCACTCAAAGTGCGTCACCGCAACATAGAACTTTGAATTGATTTATTTAAATGTATATTTAGATAGTTGTTTATTTCTTGGACTTAATTTGATTCCTATTAAACACAGGCATGACATTTCTGTTTTGAAATCATTCAATAATAGGCCAGCATTTATTTACTTCCACTCAAAGTGCCTCACCGCAAGATTGAGTTTTGAATTGTATTTATGTTTATTTATTTATTCATTCATTCACTTATTCGTATTTTTTTTTTACTATTATTTATTTGTTTCACTTAATTTAATTTATATTAACCAAGTATGACATTTCTGTTTTGAAATCGTTCAAAAATACACGCCCATTTACTTCCACTCAAAGTGCGTCACCGCAACTTAGAACTTTGAATTGATTTATTTAAATGTATATTTAGATAGTTGTTTATTTCTTGGACTTAATTTGATTCCTATAAAACACAGGCATGGCACCCTTGTTTTTTTTTAATCTTTCAGAAATACACCCCCGGTGTGTCTTCTTTAAATAGCCGGCATTTGAGCGTTGTATTCGCTTACGGCCATACCACCCTGAGCACGCCCGATCTCGTCCGATCTCGGAAGCTAAGCAGGGTCGGGCCTGGTTAGTACTTGGATGGGAGACCGCCTGGGAATACCAGGTGCTGTAAGCTTTTGCTTTTCCTTCACTGGGCAGCTAACACACTTCTCCAAGCTTCAGCATTCATGCGTTCTCCTTTACCCTTTAATCTGATTGCTGCTTCTTTTGCCTTTTGACTTCTGTGACTTCTTTCTGCTTTCGTGTGACGTTTAGACAGCTCAGCCTCTTCGTTCTTCATTTCTCCTCCAGGGGGCGATAGACAGGCTTTTTTTGTCAACTACGTGGGAGATGTACCCTCTTAGATTTCAAGTTCAAATTTCAAGAATTCAACGACAAAACAAATTCTCAAGTTCAAGTTTTTCTGATGTTGGTGACTGGTCAAAAATTACTTGCAAGTGAACAAATCAAATATTCAGCTTTTTCTCGTACTTTTTTGGTACTTGGAAACAGGACAAGAGATTCATCAGCTCAAAAAAATTCAATGAAATAACCATAAAGGTAAGAGCAAATATTTATTTATTTATTTATTTATTTATTTATTTATTTATTTATTTATTTATTTATTTATTTATTATTCTTTTTAGGCATGGCCTTTCTGTTTTTTTTATAATTCAAAATTAGGCCCCCATTTACTTCCACTCAGGGTGCCTCACCGCCACATTCGTTTTTGCCTTTTTCACGAATCCTCAAATATGGCCCACGAGATCCACTTTCCTACAGAGTTCAGTTCTAACCCTAATCAAACACACCCGAGCATGCTAATCAACTTCTTCAGGATCTTTAGAAAACCACAGGTAGGTGAGCTCGATCAAGGTTGAAGCTAAAGTCTGCAGCGCATTTGCCCTCCATTTCAAGATTCGAGGAACCCTGATTTATTTATTTATGAATGAAAAAAGAAGGACTAGTTGATATGTTGTTTTGTTTTTTCACTGTAGAGTGATAACACAACTTTGTGAGATTTAAAAAAAAATCCCCCGGAAACGATGGACGTGGCATTTCTGTTTTGAAATCATAAAAAATAGGCCAGCATTTACTTCCACTCAAAGTGCCTCACCGCAAGATTGAGTTTGGAATTGTATTTATGTTTCTTTATTTATTCATTCATTCACTTATTCATATTTTTGAAAAAATAGGCCAGCATTTACTTCCACTCAAAGTGCGTCACCACAACATTGAACTTTGAATTGAATTGATTTATTTAAATGTATATTTTGATTGTTATTTATTTATTTCACTTAATTTGATTCATATTAAACACAGGCATGACATTTCTGTTTTGAAATCATTCAATAATAGCCCAGCATGTATTTACTTCCACTCAAAGTGCCTCACCGAGATTGAGTTTTGAATTGTATTTATGTTTCTTTATTTATTCATTCATTCACTTATTCATATTTTTTGTACTATTATTTGTTTGTTTCGCTTAATTTAATTTATGTTAACCAAGTATGACATTTCTGTTTTGAAATCGTTCAAAAATACACCCCCATTTACTTCCACTCAAAGTGCGTCACCGCAACATAGAACTTTGAATTGATTTATTTAAATGTATATTTAGATAGTTGTTTATTTCTTGGACTTAATTTGATTCCTATTAAACACAGGCATGACATTTCTGTTTTGAAATCATTCAATAATAGGCCAGCATTTATTTACTTCCACTCAAAGTGCCTCACCGCAAGATTGAGTTTTGAATTGTATTTATGTTTATTTATTTATTCATTCATTCACTTATTATATTTTTTTTTTTACTATTATTTATTTGTTTCACTTAATTTAATTTATATTAACCAAGTATGACATTTCTGTTTTGAAATCGTTCAAAAATACACGCCCATTTACTTCCACTCAAAGTGCGTCACCGCAACTTAGAACTTTGAATTGATTTATTTAAATGTATATTTAGATAGTTGTTTATTTCTTGGACTTAATTTGATTCCTATAAAACACAGGCATGGCACCCTTGTTTTTTTTTTAATCTTTCAGAAATACACCCCCGGTGTGTCTTCTTTAAATAGCCGGCATTTGAGCGTTGTATTCCACGGCCATACCACCCTGAGCACGCCCGATCTCGTCCGATCTCGGAAGCTAAGCAGGGTCGGGCCTGGTTAGTACTTGGATGGGAGACCGCCTGGGAATACCAGGTGCTGTAAGCTTTTGCTTTTCCTTCACTGGGCAGCTAACACACTTCTCCAAGCTTCAGCATTCATGCGTTCTCCTTTACCCTTTTAATCTGATTGCTGCTTCTTTTTGCCTTTTGACTTCTTGTGACTTCTTTCTGCTTTCGTGTGACGCTTAGACAGCTCAGCCTCTTCGTTCTTCATTTCTCCTCCAGGGGCGATAGACAGGCTTTTTGTCAACTACGTGGAGATGTACCCTCTTAGATTTCAAGTTCAAATTTCAAGAATTCAACGACAAAACAAATTCTCAAGTTCAAGTTTTTCTGATGTTGGTGACTGGTCAAAAATTACTTGCAAGTGAACAAATCAAATATTCAGCTTTTTCTCGTACTTTTTTGGTACTTGGAAACAGGACAAGAGATTCATCAGCTCAAAAAAATTCAATGAAATAACCATAAAGGTAAGAGCAAATATTTATTTATTTATTTATTTATTTATTTATTTATTTATTTATTTATTATTCTTTTTAGGCATGGCCTTTCTGTTTTTTTTATAATTCAAAATTAGGCCCCCATTTACTTCCACTCAGGGTGCCTCACCGCCACATTCGTTTTTGCCTTTTTCACGAATCCTCAAATATGGCCCACGAGATCCACTTTCCTACAGAGTTCAGTTCTAACCCTAATCAAACACACCCGAGCATGCTAATCAACTTCTTCAGGATCTTTAGAAAACCACAGGTAGGTGAGCTCGATCAAGGTTGAAGCTAAAGTCTGCAGCGATTTGCCCTCCATTTCAAGATTCGAGGAACCCTGATTTATTTATTTATGAATGAAAAAGAAGGACTAGTTGATATGTTGTTTTGTTTTGTCACTGTAGAGTGATAACACAACTTTGTGAGATTTAAAAATCCCCGGAAACGATGGACGTGGCATTTCTGTTTTGAAATCATAAAAAAATAGGCCAGCATTTACTTCCACTCAAAGTGCCTCACCGCAAGATTGAGTTTGGAATTGTATTTATGTTTCTTTATTTATTCATTCATTCACTTATTCATATTTTTGAAAAAAATTTACAGCATTTACTTCCACTCAAAGTGCCACCACAACATTGAACTTTGAATTGAATTGATTTATTTAAATGTATATTTTGATTGTTATTTATTTATTTCACTTAATTTGATTCATATTAAACACAGGCATGACATTTCTGTTTTGAAATCATTCAATAATAGCCCAGCATGTATTTACTTCCACTCAAAGTGCCTCACCGCGAGATTGAGTTTTGAATTGTATTTATGTTTCTTTATTTATTCATTCATTCACTTATTCATATTTTTTGTACTATTATTTGTTTGTTTCGCTTAATTTAATTTATGTTAACCAAGTATGACATTTCTGTTTTGAAATCGTTCAAAAATACACCCCCATTTACTTCCACTCAAAGTGCGTCACCGCAACATAGAACTTTGAATTGATTTATTTAAATGTATATTTAGATAGTTGTTTATTTCTTGGACTTAATTTGATTCCTATTAAACACAGGCATGACATTTCTGTTTTGAAATCATTCAATAATAGGCCAGCATTTATTTACTTCCACTCAAAGTGCCTCACCGCAAGATTGAGTTTTGAATTGTATTTATGTTTATTTATTTATTCATTCATTCACTTATTCGTATTTTTTTTTTACTATTATTTATTTGTTTCACTTAATTTAATTTATATTAACCAAGTATGACATTTCTGTTTTGAAATCGTTCAAAAATACACGCCCATTTACTTCCACTCAAAGTGCGTCACCGCAACTTAGAACTTTGAATTGATTTATTTAAATGTATATTTAGATAGTTGTTTATTTCTTGGACTTAATTTGATTCCTATAAAACACAGGCATGGCACCCTTGTTTTTTTTTTAATCTTTCAGAAATACACCCCCGGTGTGTCTTCTTTAAATAGCCGGCATTTGAGCGTTGTGCCACGGCCATACCACCCTGAGCACGCCCGATCTCGTCCGATCTCGGAAGCTAAGCAGGGTCGGGCCTGGTTAGTACTTGGATGGGAGACCGCCTGGGAATACCAGGTGCTGTAAGCTTTGCTTTTCCTTCACTGGGCAGCTAACACACTTCTCCAAGCTTCAGCATTCATGCGTTCTCCTTTACCCTTTTAATCTGATTGCTGCTTCTTTTGCCTTTTGACTTCTCTGTGACTTCTTGGTGACTTTAGACAGCTCAGCCTCTTCGTTCTTCATTTCTCCTCCAGGGGCGATAGACAGGCTTTTTGTCAACTACGTGGAGATGTACCCTCTTAGATTTCAAGTTCAAATTTCAAGAATTCAACGACAAAACAAATTCTCAAGTTCAAGTTTTTCTGATGTTGGTGACTGGTCAAAAATTACTTGCAAGTGAACAAATCAAATATTCAGCTTTTTCTCGTACTTTTTTGGTACTTGGAAACAGGACAAGAGATTCATCAGCTCAAAAAAATTCAATGAAATAACCATAAAGGTAAGAGCAAATATTTATTTATTTATTTATTTATTTATTTATTTATTTATTTATTTATTTATTTATTTATTATTCTTTTTAGGCATGGCCTTTCTGTTTTTTTTATAATTCAAAATTAGGCCCCCATTTACTTCCACTCAGGGTGCCTCACCGCCACATTCGTTTTTGCCTTTTTCACGAATCCTCAAATATGGCCCACGAGATCCACTTTCCTACAGAGTTCAGTTCTAACCCTAATCAAACACACCCGAGCATGCTAATCAACTTCTTCAGGATCTTTAGAAAACCACAGGTAGGTGAGCTCGATCAAGGTTGAAGCTAAAGTCTGCAGCGCATTTGCCCTCCATTTCAAGATTCGAGGAACCCTGATTTATTTATTTATGAATGAAAAAAGAAGGACTAGTTGATATGTTGTTTTGTTTTGTCACTGTAGAGTGATAACACAACTTTGTGAGATTTAAAAAAAAATCCCCCGGAAACGATGGACGTGGCATTTCTGTTTTGAAATCATAAAAAAATAGGCCAGCATTTACTTCCACTCAAAGTGCCTCACCGCAAGATTGAGTTTGGAATTGTATTTATGTTTCTTTATTTATTCATTCATTCACTTATTCATATTTTTGAAAAAATAGGCCAGCATTTACTTCCACTCAAAGTGCGTCACCACAACATTGAACTTTGAATTGAATTGATTTATTTAAATGTATATTTTGATTGTTATTTATTTATTTCACTTAATTTGATTCATATTAAACACAGGCATGACATTTCTGTTTTGAAATCATTCAATAATAGCCCAGCATGTATTTACTTCCACTCAAAGTGCCTCACCGCGAGATTGAGTTTTGAATTGTATTTATGTTTCTTTATTTATTCATTCATTCACTTATTCATATTTTTGTACTATTATTTGTTTGTTTCTTAATTTAATTTATGTTAACCAAGTATGACATTTCTGTTTTGAAATCGTTCAAAAATACACCCCATTTACTTCCACTCAAAGTGCCACCGCAACATAGAACTTTGAATTGATTTATTTAAATGTATATTTAGATAGTTGTTTATTTCTTGGACTTAATTTGATTCCTATTAAACACAGGCATGACATTTCTGTTTTGAAATCATTCAATAATAGGCCAGCATTTATTTACTTCCACTCAAAGTGCCTCACCGCAAGATTGAGTTTTGAATTGTATTTATGTTTATTTATTTATTCATTCATTCACTTATTCGTATTTTTTTACTATTATTTATTTGTTTCACTTAATTTAATTTATATTAACCAAGTATGACATTTCTGTTTTGAAATCGTTCAAAAATACACGCCCATTTACTTCCACTCAAAGTGGCCACCGCAACTTAGAACTTTGAATTGATTTATTTAAATGTATATTTAGATAGTTGTTTATTTCTTGGACTTAATTTGATTCCTATAAAACACAGGCATGGCACCCTTGTTTTTTAATCTTTCAGAAATACACCCCGGTGTGTCTTCTTTAAATAGCCGGCATTTGAGCGTATTCACACGGCCATACCACCCTGAGCACGCCCGATCTCGTCCGATCTCGGAAGCTAAGCAGGGTCGGGCCTGGTTAGTACTTGGATGGGAGACCGCCTGGGAATACCAGGTGCTGTTTTTTGCTTTTCCTTCACTGGGCAGCTAACACACTTCTCCAAGCTTCAGCATTCATGCGTTCTCCTTTACCCTTTTAATCTGATTGCTGCTTCTTTTGCCTTTTGACTTCTCTGTGACTTCTTTCTGCTTTCGTGTGACGTTTAGACAGCTCAGCCTCTTCGTTCTTCATTTCTCCTCCAGGGGGCGATAGACAGGCTTTTTTTGTCAACTACGTGGGAGATGTACCCTCTTAGATTTCAAGTTCAAATTTCAAGAATTCAACGACAAAACAAATTCTCAAGTTCAAGTTTTTCTGATGTTGGTGACTGGTCAAAAATTACTTGCAAGTGAACAAATCAAATATTCAGCTTTTTCTCGTACTTTTTTGGTACTTGGAAACAGGACAAGAGATTCATCAGCTCAAAAAAATTCAATGAAATAACCATAAAGGTAAGAGCAAATATTTATTTATTTATTTATTTATTTATTTATTTATTTATTTATTTATTTATTATTCTTTTTAGGCATGGCCTTTCTGTTTTTTATATAATTCAAAATTAGGCCCCCATTTACTTCCACTCAGGGTGCCTCACCGCCACATTCGTTTTTGCCTTTTTCACGAATCCTCAAATATGGCCCACGAGATCCACTTTCCTACAGAGTTCAGTTCTAACCCTAATCAAACACACCCGAGCATGCTAATCAACTTCTTCAGGATCTTTAGAAAACCACAGGTAGGTGAGCTCGATCAAGGTTGAAGCTAAAGTCTGCAGCGCATTTGCCCTCCATTTCAAGATTCGAGGAACCCTGATTTATTTATTTATGAATGAAAAAAGAAGGACTAGTTGATATGTTGTTTTGTTTTGTCACTGTAGAGTGATAACACAACTTTGTGAGATTTAAAAAAAAATCCCCCGGAAACGATGGACGTGGCATTTCTGTTTTGAAATCATAAAAAAATAGGCCAGCATTTACTTCCACTCAAAGTGCCTCACCGCAAGATTGAGTTTGGAATTGTATTTATGTTTCTTTATTTATTCATTCATTCACTTATTCATATTTTTGAAAAATAGGCCAGCATTTACTTCCACTCAAAGTGCGTCACCACAACATTGAACTTTGAATTGAATTGATTTATTTAAATGTATATTTTGATTGTTATTTATTTATTTCACTTAATTTGATTCATATTAAACACAGGCATGACATTTCTGTTTTGAAATCATTCAATAATAGCCCAGCATGTATTTACTTCCACTCAAAGTGCCTCACCGCGAGATTGAGTTTTGAATTGTATTTATGTTTCTTTATTTATTCATTCATTCACTTATTCATATTTTTGTACTATTATTTGTTTGTTTCGCTTAATTTAATTTATGTTAACCAAGTATGACATTTCTGTTTTGAAATCGTTCAAAAATACACGCCCATTTACTTCCACTCAAAGTGCGTCACCGCAACTTAGAACTTTGAATTGATTTATTTAAATGTATATTTAGATAGTTGTTTATTTCTTGGACTTAATTTGATTCCTATTAAACACAGGCATGACATTTCTGTTTTGAAATCATTCAATAATAGGCCAGCATTTATTTACTTCCACTCAAAGTGCCTCACCGCAAGATTGAGTTTTGAATTGTATTTATGTTTATTTATTTATTCATTCATTCACTTATTCGTATTTTTTTTTACTATTATTTATTTGTTTCACTTAATTTAATTTATATTAACCAAGTATGACATTTCTGTTTTGAAATCGTTCAAAATACACGCCCATTTACTTCCACTCAAAGTGGCCACCGCAACTTAGAACTTTGAATTGATTTATTTAAATGTATATTTAGATAGTTGTTTATTTCTTGGACTTAATTTGATTCCTATAAAACACAGGCATGGCACCCTTGTTTTTTTTTTAATCTTTCAGAAATACACGTATGTCTTCTTTAAATAGCCGGCATTTGGCGTTGTGTTAAACTTACGGCCATACCACCCTGAGCCCGATCTCGTCCGATCTCGGAAGCTAAGCAGGGTCGGGCCTGGTTAGTACTTGGATGGGAGACCGCCTGGGAATACCAGGTGCTGTAAGCTTTTGCTTTTCCTTCACTGGGCAGCTAACACACTTCTCCAAGCTTCAGCATTCATGCGTTCTCCTTTACCCTTTTAATCTGATTGCTGCTTCTTTTTGCCTTTTGACTTCTCTGTGACTTCTTTCTGCTTTCGTGTGACGTTTAGACAGCTCAGCCTCTTCGTTCTTCATTTCTCCTCCAGGGGCGATAGACAGGCTTTTTGTCAACTACGTGGGAGATGTACCCTCTTAGATTTCAAGTTCAAATTTCAAGAATTCAACGACAAAACAAATTCTCAAGTTCAAGTTTTTCTGATGTTGGTGACTGGTCAAAAATTACTTGCAAGTGAACAAATCAAATATTCAGCTTTTTCTCGTACTTTTTTGGTACTTGGAAACAGGACAAGAGATTCATCAGCTCAAAAAAATTCAATGAAATAACCATAAAGGTAAGAGCAAATATTTATTTATTTATTTATTTATTTATTTATTATTCTTTTTAGGCATGGCCTTTCTGTTTTTTTTATAATTCAAAATTAGGCCCCCATTTACTTCCACTCAGGGTGCCTCACCGCCACATTCGTTTTTGCCTTTTTCACGAATCCTCAAATATGGCCCACGAGATCCACTTTCCTACAGAGTTCAGTTCTAACCCTAATCAAACACACCCGAGCATGCTAATCAACTTCTTCAGGATCTTTAGAAAACCACAGGTAGGTGAGCTCGATCAAGGTTGAAGCTAAAGTCTGCAGCGCATTTGCCCTCCATTTCAAGATTCGAGGAACCCTGATTTATTTATTTATGAATGAAAAAAGAAGGACTAGTTGATATGTTGTTTTGTTTTGTCACTGTAGAGTGATAACACAACTTTGTGAGATTTAAAAAAATCCCCGGAAGCGATGGACGTGGCATTTCTGTTTTGAAATCATAAAAAAATAGGCCAGCATTTACTTCCACTCAAAGTGCCTCACCGCAAGATTGAGTTTGGAATTGTATTTATGTTTCTTTATTTATTCATTCATTCACTTATTCATATTTTTGAAAAAATAGGCCAGCATTTACTTCCACTCAAAGTGCGTCACCACAACATTGAACTTTGAATTGAATTGATTTATTTAAATGTATATTTTGATTGTTATTTATTTATTTCACTTAATTTGATTCATATTAAACACAGGCATGACATTTCTGTTTTGAAATCATTCAATAATAGCCCAGCATGTATTTACTTCCACTCAAAGTGCCTCACCGAGATTGAGTTTTGAATTGTATTTATGTTTCTTTATTTATTCATTCATTCACTTATTCATATTTTTGTACTATTATTTGTTTGTTTCGCTTAATTTAATTTATGTTAACCAAGTATGACATTTCTGTTTTGAAATCGTTCAAAAATACACGCCCATTTACTTCCACTCAAAGTGCGTCACGCAACTTAGAACTTTGAATTGATTTATTTAAATGTATATTTAGATAGTTGTTTATTTCTTGGACTTAATTTGATTCCTATTAAACACAGGCATGACATTTCTGTTTTGAAATCATTCAATAATAGGCCAGCATTTATTTACTTCCACTCAAAGTGCCTCACCGCAAGATTGAGTTTTGAATTGTATTTATGTTTATTTATTTATTCATTCATTCACTTATTCGTATTTTTTTTTTACTATTATTTATTTGTTTCACTTAATTTAATTTATATTAACCAAGTATGACATTTCTGTTTTGAAATCGTTCAAAAATACACGCCCATTTACTTCCACTCAAAGTGCGTCACCGCAACTTAGAACTTTGAATTGATTTATTTAAATGTATATTTAGATAGTTGTTTATTTCTTGGACTTAATTTGATTCCTATAAAACACAGGCATGGCACCCTTGTTTTTTTTTTAATCTTTCAGAAATACACCCCCGGTGTGTCTTCTTTAAATAGCCGGCATTTGGCGTTGTGTTCACGGCCATACCACCCTGAGCACGCCCGATCTCGTCCGATCTCGGAAGCTAAGCAGGGTCGGGCCTGGTTAGTACTTGGATGGGAGACCGCCTGGGAATACCAGGTGCTGTAAGCTTTGCTTTTCCTTCACTGGGCAGCTAACACACTTCTCCAAGCTTCAGCATTCATGCGTTCTCCTTTACCCTTTTAATCTGATTGCTGCTTCTTTTTGCCTTTTGACTTCTCTGTGACTTCTTTCTGCTTTCGATTGTGGCGTTTAGACAGCTCAGCCTCTTCGTTCTTCATTTCTCCTCCAGGGGCGATAGACAGGCTTTTTTGTCAACTCGTGGAGATGTACCCTCTTAGATTTCAAGTTCAAATTTCAAGAATTCAACGACAAAACAAATTCTCAAGTTCAAGTTTTCTGATGTTGGTGACTGGTCAAAATTACTTGCAAGTGAACAAATCAAATATTCAGCTTTTTCTCGTACTTTTTTGGTACTTGGAAACAGGACAAGAGATTCATCAGCTCAAAAAAATTCAATGAAATAACCATAAAGGTAAGAGCAAATATTTATTTATTTATTTATTTATTTATTTATTTATTTATTTATTATTCTTTTTAGGCATGGCCTTTCTGTTTTTTTTATAATTCAAAATTAGGCCCCCATTTACTTCCACTCAGGGTGCCTCACCGCCACATTCGTTTTTGCCTTTTTCACGAATCCTCAAATATGGCCCACGAGATCCACTTTCCTACAGAGTTCAGTTCTAACCCTAATCAAACACACCCGAGCATGCTAATCAACTTCTTCAGGATCTTTAGAAAACCACAGGTAGGTGAGCTCGATCAAGGTTGAAGCTAAAGTCTGCAGCGCATTTGCCCTCCATTTCAAGATTCGAGGAACCCTGATTTATTTATTTATGAATGAAAAAAGAAGGACTAGTTGATATGTTGTTTTGTTTTGTCACTGTAGAGTGATAACACAACTTTGTGAGATTTAAAAAAAAATCCCCCGGAAACGATGGACGTGGCATTTCTGTTTTGAAATCATAAAAATAGGCCAGCATTTACTTCCACTCAAAGTGCCTCACCGCAAGATTGAGTTTGGAATTGTATTTATGTTTCTTTATTTATTCATTCATTCACTTATTCATATTTTTGAAAAAATAGGCCAGCATTTACTTCCACTCAAAGTGCGTCACCACAACATTGAACTTTGAATTGAATTGATTTATTTAAATGTATATTTTGATTGTTATTTATTTATTTCACTTAATTTGATTCATATTAAACACAGGCATGACATTTCTGTTTTGAAATCATTCAATAATAGCCCAGCATGTATTTACTTCCACTCAAAGTGCCTCACCGAGATTGAGTTTTGAATTGTATTTATGTTTCTTTATTTATTCATTCATTCACTTATTCATATTTTTGTACTATTATTTGTTTGTTTCGCTTAATTTAATTTATGTTAACCAAGTATGACATTTCTGTTTTGAAATCGTTCAAAAATACACCCCATTTACTTCCACTCAAAGTGCGTCACCGCAACATAGAACTTTGAATTGATTTATTTAAATGTATATTTAGATAGTTGTTTATTTCTTGGACTTAATTTGATTCCTATTAAACACAGGCATGACATTTCTGTTTTGAAATCATTCAATAATAGGCCAGCATTTATTTACTTCCACTCAAAGTGCCTCACCGCAAGATTGAGTTTTGAATTGTATTTATGTTTATTTATTTATTCATTCATTCACTTATTCGTATTTTTTTTACTATTATTTATTTGTTTCACTTAATTTAATTTATATTAACCAAGTATGACATTTCTGTTTTGAAATCGTTCAAAATACACGCCCATTTACTTCCACTCAAAGTGCGTCACCGCAACTTAGAACTTTGAATTGATTTATTTAAATGTATATTTAGATAGTTGTTTATTTCTTGGACTTAATTTGATTCCTATAAAACACAGGCATGGCACCCTTGTTTTTAATCTTTCAGAAATACACCCCGGTGTGTCTTCTTTAAATAGCCGGCATTTGGCGTTGTGTTCGCTTACGGCCATACCACCCTGAGCACGCCCGATCTCGTCTGATCTCGGAAGCTAAGCAGGGTCGGGCCTGGTTAGTACTTGGATGGGAGACCGCCTGGGAATACCAGGTGCTGTAAGCTTTTGCTTTTCCTTCACTGGGCAGCTAACACACTTCTCCAAGCTTCAGCATTCATGCGTTCTCCTTTACCCTTTTAATCTGATTGCTGCTTCTTTTGCCTTTTGACTTCTCTGTGACTTCTTTCTGCTTTCGGTGTGACGTTTAGACAGCTCAGCCTCTTCGTTCTTCATTTCTCCTCCAGGGGGCGATAGACAGGCTTTTTTTGTCAACTACGTGGGAGATGTACCCTCTTAGATTTCAAGTTCAAATTTCAAGAATTCAACGACAAAACAAATTCTCAAGTTCAAGTTTTTCTGATGTTGGTGACTGGTCAAAATTACTTGCAAGTGAACAAATCAAATATTCAGCTTTTTCGTACTTTTTGGTACTTGGAAACAGGACAAGAGATTCATCAGCTCAAAAAAATTCAATGAAATAACCATAAAGGTAAGAGCAAATATTTATTTATTTATTTATTTATTTATTTATTTATTTATTTATTTATTATTCTTTTTAGGCATGGCCTTTCTGTTTTTTTTATAATTCAAAATTAGGCCCCCATTTACTTCCACTCAGGGTGCCTCACCGCCACATTCGTTTTGCCTTTTCACGAATCCTCAAATATGGCCCACAGATCCACTTTCCTACAGAGTTCAGTTCTAACCCTAATCAAACACACCCGAGCATGCTAATCAACTTCTTCAGGATCTTTAGAAAACCACAGGTAGGTGAGCTCGATCAAGGTTGAAGCTAAAGTCTGCAGCGCATTTGCCCTCCATTTCAAGATTCGAGGAACCCTGATTTATTTATTTATGAATGAAAAAAGAAGGACTAGTTGATATGTTGTTTTGTTTTGTCACTGTAGAGTGATAACACAACTTTGTGAGATTTAAAAAAATCCCGGAAGCGATGGACGTGGCATTTCTGTTTTGAAATCATAAAAATAGGCCAGCATTTACTTCCACTCAAAGTGCCTCACCGCAAGATTGAGTTTGGAATTGTATTTATGTTTCTTTATTTATTCATTCATTCACTTATTCATATTTTTGAAAAAATAGGCCAGCATTTACTTCCACTCAAAGTGCGTCACCACAACATTGAACTTTGAATTGAATTGATTTATTTAAATGTATATTTTGATTGTTATTTATTTATTTCACTTAATTTGATTCATATTAAACACAGGCATGACATTTCTGTTTTGAAATCATTCAATAATAGCCCAGCATGTATTTACTTCCACTCAAAGTGCCTCACCACGAGATTGAGTTTTGAATTGTATTTATGTTTCTTTATTTATTCATTCATTCACTTATTCATATTTTTTGTACTATTATTTGTTTGTTTCGCTTAATTTAATTTATGTTAACCAAGTATGACATTTCTGTTTTGAAATCGTTCAAAAATACACCCCCATTTACTTCCACTCAAAGTGCGTCACCGCAACATAGAACTTTGAATTGATTTATTTAAATGTATATTTAGATAGTTGTTTATTTCTTGGACTTAATTTGATTCCTATTAAACACAGGCATGACATTTCTGTTTTGAAATCATTCAATAATAGGCCAGCATTTATTTACTTCCACTCAAAGTGCCTCACCGCAAGATTGAGTTTTGAATTGTATTTATGTTTATTTATTTATTCATTCATTCACTTAGTATTTTTTTACTATTATTTATTTGTTTCACTTAATTTAATTTATATTAACCAAGTATGACATTTCTGTTTTGAAATCGTTCAAAAATACACGCCCATTTACTTCCACTCAAAGTGCGTCACCGCAACTTAGAACTTTGAATTGATTTATTTAAATGTATATTTAGATAGTTGTTTATTTCTTGGACTTAATTTGATTCCTATAAAACACAGGCATGGCACCCTTGTTTTTTTTTTAATCTTTCAGAAATACACCCCCGGTGTGTCTTCTTTAAATAGCCGGCATTTGAGCGTTGTATTAGCTTACGGCCATACCACCCTGAGCACGCCCGATCTCGTCCGATCTCGGAAGCTAAGCAGGGTCGGGCCTGGTTAGTACTTGGATGGGAGACCGCCTGGGAATACCAGGTGCTGTAAGCTTTTGCTTTTCCTTCACTGGGCAGCTAACACACTTCTCCAAGCTTCAGCATTCATGCGTTCTCCTTTACCCTTTTAATCTGATTGCTGCTTCTTTTGCCTTTTGACTTCTCTGTGACTTCTTTCTGCTTTCGATTGTGGCGTTTAGACAGCTCAGCCTCTTCGTTCTTCATTTCTCCTCCAGGGGCGATAGACAGGCTTTTTTGTCAACTCGTGGGAGATGTACCCTCTTAGATTTCAAGTTCAAATTTCAAGAATTCAACGACAAAACAAATTCTCAAGTTCAAGTTTTTCTGATGTTGGTGACTGGTCAAAAATTACTTGCAAGTGAACAAATCAAATATTCAGCTTTTCTCGTACTTTTTGGTACTTGGAAACAGGACAAGAGATTCATCAGCTCAAAAAATTCAATGAAATAACCATAAAGGTAGAGCAAATATTTATTTATTTATTTATTTATTTATTTATTTATTTATTTATTTATTATTCTTTTTAGGCATGGCCTTTCTGTTTTATAATTCAAAATTAGGCCCCATTTACTTCCACTCAGGGTGCCTCACCGCCACATTCGTTTTGCCTTTTCACGAATCCTCAAATATGGCCCACGAGATCCACTTTCCTACAGAGTTCAGTTCTAACCCTAATCAAACACACCCGAGCATGCTAATCAACTTCTTCAGGATCTTTAGAAAACCACAGGTAGGTGAGCTCGATCAAGGTTGAAGCTAAAGTCTGCAGCGCATTTGCCCTCCATTTCAAGATTCGAGGAACCCTGATTTATTTATTTATGAATGAAAAAAGAAGGACTAGTTGATATGTTGTTTTGTTTTGTCACTGTAGAGTGATAACACAACTTTGTGAGATTTAAAAAATCCCGGAAACGATGGACGTGGCATTTCTGTTTTGAAATCATAAAAATAGGCCAGCATTTACTTCCACTCAAAGTGCCTCACCAAGATTGAGTTTGGAATTGTATTTATGTTTCTTTATTTATTCATTCATTCACTTATTCATATTTTTGAAAAAATAGGCCAGCATTTACTTCCACTCAAAGTGCGTCACCACAACATTGAACTTTGAATTGAATTGATTTATTTAAATGTATATTTTGATTGTTATTTATTTATTTCACTTAATTTGATTCATATTAAACACAGGCATGACATTTCTGTTTTGAAATCATTCAATAATAGCCCAGCATGTATTTACTTCCACTCAAAGTGCCTCACGCGAGATTGAGTTTTGAATTGTATTTATGTTTCTTTATTTATTCATTCATTCACTTATTCATATTTTTTACTATTATTTGTTTGTTTCGCTTAATTTAATTTATGTTAACCAAGTATGACATTTCTGTTTTGAAATCGTTCAAAATACACCCCATTTACTTCCACTCAAAGTGCGTCACGCAACATAGAACTTTGAATTGATTTATTTAAATGTATATTTAGATAGTTGTTTATTTCTTGGACTTAATTTGATTCCTATTAAACACAGGCATGACATTTCTGTTTTGAAATCATTCAATAATAGGCCAGCATTTATTTACTTCCACTCAAAGTGCCTCACCGCAAGATTGAGTTTTGAATTGTATTTATGTTTATTTATTTATTCATTCATTCACTTATTCGTATTTTTTTTTACTATTATTTATTTGTTTCACTTAATTTAATTTATATTAACCAAGTATGACATTTCTGTTTTGAAATCGTTCAAAATACCATTTACTTCCACTCAAAGTGCGTCACCGCAACTTAGAACTTTGAATTGATTTATTTAAATGTATATTTAGATAGTTGTTTATTTCTTGGACTTAATTTGATTCCTATAAAACACAGGCATGGCACCCTTGTTTTTTAATCTTTCAGAAATACACCCCCGTGTGTCTTCTTTAAATAGCCGGCATTTGAGCGTTGTGTTAAACACGGCCATACCACCCTGAGCACGCCCGATCTCGTCCGATCTCGGAAGCTAAGCAGGGTCGGGCCTGGTTAGTACTTGGATGGGAGACCGCCTGGGAATACCAGGTGCTGTAAGCTTTGCTTTTCCTTCACTGGGCAGCTAACACACTTCTCCAAGCTTCAGCATTCATGTTCTCCTTTACCCTTTTAATCTGATTGCTGCTTCTTTTTGCCTTTTGACTTCTCTGTGACTTCTTTCTGCTTTCGTGACGTTTAGACAGCTCAGCCTCTTCGTTCTTCATTTCTCCTCCAGGGGGCGATAGACAGGCTTTTTTTGTCAACTACGTGGGAGATGTACCCTCTTAGATTTCAAGTTCAAATTTCAAGAATTCAACGACAAAACAAATTCTCAAGTTCAAGTTTTTCTGATGTTGGTGACTGGTCAAAAATTACTTGCAAGTGAACAAATCAAATATTCAGCTTTTTCTCGTACTTTTTTGGTACTTGGAAACAGGACAAGAGATTCATCAGCTCAAAAAAATTCAATGAAATAACCATAAAGGTAAGAGCAAATATTTATTTATTTATTTATTTATTTATTTATTTATTTATTTATTTATTATTCTTTTTAGGCATGGCCTTTCTGTTTTTTTTATAATTCAAAATTAGGCCCCCATTTACTTCCACTCAGGGTGCCTCACCGCCACATTCGTTTTTGCCTTTTTCACGAATCCTCAAATATGGCCCACGAGATCCACTTTCCTACAGAGTTCAGTTCTAACCCTAATCAAACACACCCGAGCATGCTAATCAACTTCTTCAGGATCTTTAGAAACCACAGGTAGGTGAGCTCGATCAAGGTTGAAGCTAAAGTCTGCAGCGCATTTGCCCTCCATTTCAAGATTCGAGGAACCCTGATTTATTTATTTATGAATGAAAAAAGAAGGACTAGTTGATATGTTGTTTTGTTTTGTCACTGTAGAGTGATAACACAACTTTGTGAGATTTAAAAAATCCCGGAAAGCGATGGACGTGGCATTTCTGTTTTGAAATCATAAAAAATAGGCCAGCATTTACTTCCACTCAAAGTGCCTCACCGCAAGATTGAGTTTGGAATTGTATTTATGTTTCTTTATTTATTCATTCATTCACTTATTCATATTTTTGAAAAAATAGGCCAGCATTTACTTCCACTCAAAGTGCGTCACCACAACATTGAACTTTGAATTGAATTGATTTATTTAAATGTATATTTTGATTGTTATTTATTTATTTCACTTAATTTGATTCATATTAAACACAGGCATGACATTTCTGTTTTGAAATCATTCAATAATAGCCCAGCATGTATTTACTTCCACTCAAAGTGCCTCACCGAGATTGAGTTTTGAATTGTATTTATGTTTCTTTATTTATTCATTCATTCACTTATTCATATTTTTGTACTATTATTTGTTTGTTTCGCTTAATTTAATTTATGTTAACCAAGTATGACATTTCTGTTTTGAAATCGTTCAAAAATACACCCCATTTACTTCCACTCAAAGTGCGTCACCGCAACATAGAACTTTGAATTGATTTATTTAAATGTATATTTAGATAGTTGTTTATTTCTTGGACTTAATTTGATTCCTATTAAACACAGGCATGACATTTCTGTTTTGAAATCATTCAATAATAGGCCAGCATTTATTTACTTCCACTCAAAGTGCCTCACCGCAAGATTGAGTTTTGAATTGTATTTATGTTTATTTATTTATTCATTCATTCACTTATTCGTATTTTTTTTACTATTATTTATTTGTTTCACTTAATTTAATTTATATTAACCAAGTATGACATTTCTGTTTTGAAATCGTTCAAAATACACGCCCATTTACTTCCACTCAAAGTGCGTCACCGCAACTTAGAACTTTGAATTGATTTATTTAAATGTATATTTAGATAGTTGTTTATTTCTTGGACTTAATTTGATTCCTATAAAACACAGGCATGGCACCCTTGTTTTTTAATCTTTCAGAAATACACCCCGGTGTGTCTTCTTTAAATAGCCGGCATTTGAGCGTTGTATTAAACTACGGCCATACCACCCTGAGCACGCCCGATCTCGTCCGATCTCGGAAGCTAAGCAGGGTCGGGCCTGGTTAGTACTTGGATGGGAGACCGCCTGGGAATACCAGGTGCTGTAAGCTTTTGCTTTTCCTTCACTGGGCAGCTAACACACTTCTCCAAGCTTCAGCATTCATGCGTTCTCCTTTACCCTTTTAATCTGATTGCTGCTTCTTTTTGCCTTTTGACTTCTCTGTGACTTCTTTCTGCTTTCGGTGTGGCGTTTAGACAGCTCAGCCTCTTCGTTCTTCATTTCTCCTCCAGGGGGCGATAGACAGGCTTTTTTTGTCAACTACGTGGGAGATGTACCCTCTTAGATTTCAAGTTCAAATTTCAAGAATTCAACGACAAAACAAATTCTCAAGTTCAAGTTTTTCTGATGTTGGTGACTGGTCAAAAATTACTTGCAAGTGAACAAATCAAATATTCAGCTTTTTCTCGTACTTTTTTGGTACTTGGAAACAGGACAAGAGATTCATCAGCTCAAAAAAATTCAATGAAATAACCATAAAGGTAAGAGCAAATATTTATTTATTTATTTATTTATTTATTTATTTATTTATTTATTTATTTATTTATTATTCTTTTTAGGCATGGCCTTTCTGTTTTTTTTATAATTCAAAATTAGGCCCCCATTTACTTCCACTCAGGGTGCCTCACCGCCACATTCGTTTTTGCCTTTTTCACGAATCCTCAAATATGGCCCACGAGATCCACTTTCCTACAGAGTTCAGTTCTAACCCTAATCAAACACACCCGAGCATGCTAATCAACTTCTTCAGGATCTTTAGAAAACCACAGGTAGGTGAGCTCGATCAAGGTTGAAGCTAAAGTCTGCAGCGCATTTGCCCTCCATTTCAAGATTCGAGGAACCCTGATTTATTTATTTATGAATGAAAAAAGAAGGACTAGTTGATATGTTGTTTTGTTTTGTCACTGTAGAGTGATAACACAACTTTGTGAGATTTAAAAAAAAATCCCCCGGAAACGATGGACGTGGCATTTCTGTTTTGAAATCATAAAAAAATAGGCCAGCATTTACTTCCACTCAAAGTGCCTCACCGCAAGATTGAGTTTGGAATTGTATTTATGTTTCTTTATTTATTCATTCATTCACTTATTCATATTTTTGAAAAAATAGGCCAGCATTTACTTCCACTCAAAGTGCGTCACCACAACATTGAACTTTGAATTGAATTGATTTATTTAAATGTATATTTTGATTGTTATTTATTTATTTCACTTAATTTGATTCATATTAAACACAGGCATGACATTTCTGTTTTGAAATCATTCAATAATAGCCCAGCATGTATTTACTTCCACTCAAAGTGCCTCACCGCGAGATTGAGTTTTGAATTGTATTTATGTTTCTTTATTTATTCATTCATTCACTTATTCATATTTTTGTACTATTATTTGTTTGTTTCGCTTAATTTAATTTATGTTAACCAAGTATGACATTTCTGTTTTGAAATCGTTCAAAAATACACCCCATTTACTTCCACTCAAAGTGCGTCACCGCAACATAGAACTTTGAATTGATTTATTTAAATGTATATTTAGATAGTTGTTTATTTCTTGGACTTAATTTGATTCCTATTAAACACAGGCATGACATTTCTGTTTTGAAATCATTCAATAATAGGCCAGCATTTATTTACTTCCACTCAAAGTGCCTCACCGCAAGATTGAGTTTTGAATTGTATTTATGTTTATTTATTTATTCATTCATTCACTTATTCGTATTTTTTTTTTACTATTATTTATTTGTTTCACTTAATTTAATTTATATTAACCAAGTATGACATTTCTGTTTTGAAATCGTTCAAAAATACACGCCCATTTACTTCCACTCAAAGTGCGTCACCGCAACTTAGAACTTTGAATTGATTTATTTAAATGTATATTTAGATAGTTGTTTATTTCTTGGACTTAATTTGATTCCTATAAAACACAGGCATGGCACCCTTGTTTTTTTTTTAATCTTTCAGAAATACACCCCCGGTGTGTCTTCTTTAAATAGCCGGCATTTGAGTTGTGATTCTACGGCCATACCACCCTGAGCACGCCCGATCTCGTCCGATCTCGGAAGCTAAGCAGGGTCGGGCCTGGTTAGTACTTGGATGGGAGACCGCCTGGGAATACCAGGTGCTGTAAGCTTTTGCTTTTCCTTCACTGGGCAGCTAACACACTTCTCCAAGCTTCAGCATTCATGCGTTCTCCTTTACCCTTTTAATCTGATTGCTGCTTCTTTTTGCCTTTTGACTTCTCTGTGACTTCTTTCTGCTTTCGGTGTGACGTTTAGACAGCTCAGCCTCTTCGTTCTTCATTTCTCCTCCAGGGGGCGATAGACAGGCTTTTTTTGGCAACTACGTGGGAGATGTACCCTCTTAGATTTCAAGTTCAAATTTCAAGAATTCAACGACAAAACAAATTCTCAAGTTCAAGTTTTTCTGATGTTGGTGACTGGTCAAAAATTACTTGCAAGTGAACAAATCAAATATTCAGCTTTTTCTCGTACTTTTTTGGTACTTGGAAACAGGACAAGAGATTCATCAGCTCAAAAAAATTCAATGAAATAACCATAAAGGTAAGAGCAAATATTTATTTATTTATTTATTATTCTTTTTAGGCATGGCCTTTCTGTTTTTTTTATAATTCAAAATTAGGCCCCCATTTACTTCCACTCAGGGTGCCTCACCGCCACATTCGTTTTTGCCTTTTTCACGAATCCTCAAATATGGCCCACGAGATCCACTTTCCTACAGAGTTCAGTTCTAACCCTAATCAAACACACCCGAGCATGCTAATCAACTTCTTCAGGATCTTTAGAAAACCACAGGTAGGTGAGCTCGATCAAGGTTGAAGCTAAAGTCTGCAGCGCATTTGCCCTCCATTTCAAGATTCGAGGAACCCTGATTTATTTATTTATGAATGAAAAAAGAAGGACTAGTTGATATGTTGTTTTGTTTTGTCACTGTAGAGTGATAACACAACTTTGTGAGATTTAAAAAAAAATCCCCCGGAAACGATGGACGTGGCATTTCTGTTTTGAAATCATAAAAAAATAGGCCAGCATTTACTTCCACTCAAAGTGCCTCACCGCAAGATTGAGTTTGGAATTGTATTTATGTTTCTTTATTTATTCATTCATTCACTTATTCATATTTTTGAAAAAAATAGGCCAGCATTTACTTCCACTCAAAGTGCGTCACCACAACATTGAACTTTGAATTGAATTGATTTATTTAAATGTATATTTTGATTGTTATTTATTTATTTCACTTAATTTGATTCATATTAAACACAGGCATGACATTTCTGTTTTGAAATCATTCAATAATAGCCCAGCATGTATTTACTTCCACTCAAAGTGCCTCACCATGAGATTGAGTTTTGAATTGTATTTATGTTTCTTTATTTATTCATTCATTCACTTATTCATATTTTTTGTACTATTATTTGTTTGTTTCTTAATTTAATTTATGTTAACCAAGTATGACATTTCTGTTTTGAAATCGTTCAAAATACACCCCATTTACTTCCACTCAAAGTGCGTCACCGCAACATAGAACTTTGAATTGATTTATTTAAATGTATATTTAGATAGTTGTTTATTTCTTGGACTTAATTTGATTCCTATTAAACACAGGCATGACATTTCTGTTTTGAAATCATTCAATAATAGGCCAGCATTTATTTACTTCCACTCAAAGTGCCTCACCGCAAGATTGAGTTTTGAATTGTATTTATGTTTCTTTATTTATTTATTCATTCATTCACTTATTCGTATTTTTTTTACTATTATTTATTTGTTTCACTTAATTTAATTTATATTAACCAAGTATGACATTTCTGTTTTGAAATCGTTCAAAAATACACGCCCATTTACTTCCACTCAAAGTGCGTCACCGCAACTTAGAACTTTGAATTGATTTATTTAAATGTATATTTAGATAGTTGTTTATTTCTTGGACTTAATTTGATTCCTATAAAACACAGGCATGGCACCCTTGTTTTTTTTTTAATCTTTCAGAAATACACCCCCGGTGTGTCTTCTTTAAATAGCCGGCATTTGAGCGTTGTGTTCTACGGCCATACCACCCTGAGCACGCCCGATCTCGTCCGATCTCGGAAGCTAAGCAGGGTCGGGCCTGGTTAGTACTTGGATGGGAGACCGCCTGGGAATACCAGGTGCTGTAAGCTTTGCTTTTCCTTCACTGGGCAGCTAACACACTTCTCCAAGCTTCAGCATTCATGTTCTCCTTTACCCTTTTAATCTGATTGCTGCTTCTTTTTGCCTTTTGACTTCTCTGTGACTTCTTTCTGCTTTCGGTGTGACGTTTAGACAGCTCAGCCTCTTCGTTCTTCATTTCTCCTCCAGGGGGCGATAGACAGGCTTTTTTTGTCAACTACGTGGAGATGTACCCTCTTAGATTTCAAGTTCAAATTTCAAGAATTCAACGACAAAACAAATTCTCAAGTTCAAGTTTTTCTGATGTTGGTGACTGGTCAAAAATTACTTGCAAGTGAACAAATCAAATATTCAGCTTTTTCTCGTACTTTTTTGGTACTTGGAAACAGGACAAGAGATTCATCAGCTCAAAAAAATTCAATGAAATAACCATAAAGGTAAGAGCAAATATTTATTTATTTATTTATTTATTTATTTATTTATTTATTTTATTTATTATTCTTTTAGGCATGGCCTTTCTGTTTTTTATAATTCAAAATTAGGCCCCATTTACTTCCACTCAGGGTGCCTCACCGCCACATTCGTTTTGCCTTTTCACGAATCCTCAAATATGGCCCACGAGATCCACTTTCCTACAGAGTTCAGTTCTAACCCTAATCAAACACACCCGAGCATGCTAATCAACTTCTTCAGGATCTTTAGAAAACCACAGGTAGGTGAGCTCGATCAAGGTTGAAGCTAAAGTCTGCAGCGCATTTGCCCTCCATTTCAAGATTCGAGGAACCCTGATTTATTTATTTATGAATGAAAAAAGAAGGACTAGTTGATATGTTGTTTTGTTTTTTCACTGTAGAGTGATAACACAACTTTGTGAGATTTAAAAAAAAATCCCCCGGAAACGATGGACGTGGCATTTCTGTTTTGAAATCATAAAAAAATAGGCCAGCATTTACTTCCACTCAAAGTGCCTCACCGCAAGATTGAGTTTGGAATTGTATTTATGTTTCTTTATTTATTCATTCATTCACTTATTCATATTTTTGAAAAAATAGGCCAGCATTTACTTCCACTCAAAGTGCGTCACCACAACATTGAACTTTGAATTGAATTGATTTATTTAAATGTATATTTTGATTGTTATTTATTTATTTCACTTAATTTGATTCATATTAAACACAGGCATGACATTTCTGTTTTGAAATCATTCAATAATAGCCCAGCATGTATTTACTTCCACTCAAAGTGCCTCACCGCGAGATTGAGTTTTGAATTGTATTTATGTTTCTTTATTTATTCATTCATTCACTTATTCATATTTTTTGTACTATTATTTGTTTGTTTCGCTTAATTTAATTTATGTTAACCAAGTATGACATTTCTGTTTTGAAATCGTTCAAAATACACCCCATTTACTTCCACTCAAAGTGCGTCACCGCAACATAGAACTTTGAATTGATTTATTTAAATGTATATTTAGATAGTTGTTTATTTCTTGGACTTAATTTGATTCCTATTAAACACAGGCATGACATTTCTGTTTTGAAATCATTCAATAATAGGCCAGCATTTATTTACTTCCACTCAAAGTGCCTCACCGCAAGATTGAGTTTTGAATTGTATTTATGTTTATTTATTTATTCATTCATTCACTTATTCGTATTTTTTTTTTACTATTATTTATTTGTTTCACTTAATTTAATTTATATTAACCAAGTATGACATTTCTGTTTTGAAATCGTTCAAAAATACACGCCCATTTACTTCCACTCAAAGTGCGTCACCGCAACTTAGAACTTTGAATTGATTTATTTAAATGTATATTTAGATAGTTGTTTATTTCTTGGACTTAATTTGATTCCTATAAAACACAGGCATGGCACCTTGTTTTTTTAAATCTTTCAGAAATACACCCCCGGTGTGTCTTCTTTAAATAGCCGGCATTTGAGCGTTGTATTCGCTTACGGCCATACCACCCTGAGCACGCCCGATCTCGTCCGATCTCGGAAGCTAAGCAGGGTCGGGCCTGGTTAGTACTTGGATGGGAGACCGCCTGGGAATACCAGGTGCTGTAAGCTTTTGCTTTTCCTTCACTGGGCAGCTAACACACTTCTCCAAGCTTCAGCATTCATGCGTTCTCCTTTACCCTTTTAATCTGATTGCTGCTTCTTTTTGCCTTTTGACTTCTCTGTGACTTCTTTCTGCTTTCGGTGTGACGTTTAGACAGCTCAGCCTCTTCGTTCTTCATTTCTCCTCCAGGGGGCGATAGACAGGCTTTTTTTGTCAACTACGTGGGAGATGTACCCTCTTAGATTTCAAGTTCAAATTTCAAGAATTCAACGACAAAACAAATTCTCAAGTTCAAGTTTTTCTGATGTTGGTGACTGGTCAAAAATTACTTGCAAGTGAACAAATCAAATATTCAGCTTTTTCTCGTACTTTTTTGGATCCTTGGATCCTTCACTTGGATCCTCACTGTATTTTTCAGCCGCACCATCATGGCCGGCAACGGCACTTCTCCTCTTGGCACTTCCATTGCCACGACACTTGATCTTATACAAACGTTTATACAAACTCCAGAACGAACCACACACTCACAGACTGACAAAACTCTGTGAAGACCTAACAAAAACTCTGAGATTCTTTCTATGTAAATGTGTAAATATTAAAAATAAAGGTGGCCGTTAAGACATACTTGGTATGTCGCTGGGACCAATATGGTACGGTAGAATGAAGTCCTCACAACGTGCCAGTTTGGTCGTTAGGACGTTCTCGCCATAGATATATATACGTAGATGCCTCATTAGCGACTGTTTCTATGGGCATCTATACGTAAGCCGTCCGCCATATTGTAACGGTCAACGGCTCTGTGTGAACCTACAGTATGATGAATGATGTCAAGTTGACTGTTCCAAGATGGCCGCCGCATCTACGTGTTTTGAGCGGTCGAAGTGTGCGCCTGTATATGTCTATGATTCAAACTAACCCTATGCCAAACCTTCACCCTAACCCTAAGCATATATTGTAAGTACATGTAGCTAATTAATATTAATCAGTATTTAAATATATATTTACACTGTAACAAGGACACCTTAAAATAAAGTGTAACCTTGCTTACAATTCCGCTTTTTTTATGTGTTTGGGAAAGGTCATAGTTTACATTGTTAAAATCATTTTGGATTTTAAGACAAACATTTTAAGACACAATACAAAAAACCCTGAATATAGATCGTTAAATATAAAAAGGAAATCAAGAAAAAAAACACAATAATGATAATGTTTATTTACAAAGCTCCTTTCCAACACATCTGGGGGCTGTTTCATAAAACAAGTTTACCAAATAAGACAGGTTTATTTCAGTTAGTCTGACTTATTGTCACTTGATTTGGTTCAAAATGAGTCAGACTAATTGTCAGGTAAACTTGTTTTATGAAACAGCCCCAAGCTCGCTCTACAAGTCAGGTTTAAGGAACAGAACAAATAAACATCTAGGACAAACCACATACCGAGGGCTGAAAATAATATACAGAAAACACTTACAAAGCTAGACATTAATATATCAGAAACATCCCTAAAATTGATGAGAATTAATGACATGTTCGCCAAGTAAGCATTTCTTTTAACAAAGCATGTTTTCCCAAAAAGGAATGCACCGTTCCTGGAGATACTGCAATACCAGGTCGATGCGTGGAGAAGACGGAGCAAGCCCCTATTCTGCCTCCATGTAATATATGGTCCTCTGATACAGGACGTATCAGATATTAAACTGATAAGAACAGATTTTCTTTCGAAAAAGTTTTATTGTCACCATTTTCACCATTGAGAACATTCTCACACATATTTTTTCCATTTTCAGGCACACATTTTAAAACAAGCAGTAATCAATACACATGGTTTAAAAGAAAAGTACAAACTTTGCTAAAAACAAGCAATTAAAATTGTGTTTGTCTTGTTTTTTTTTAAAAGTCCATTTGTGTGTGTGTGTTAAAAGATGTGAGCATCTCAAAATTAAATACAATTTAAAATAAGCATCTCATTTTTTATTACCAATAAAAAAACAATTTCATTTGGTAAAACACATTAAAAACCCCAATTAAGAGTCTTTAAAAGTCATCTGTTGTGCAAAACCGGGGGTGAGTCCGTATCAATCAGTCTTCACCCCACTTTCCAGAACAGGCACGCGAGCTGCCACTTTAAAGGGCTCATAGAGATCCCTCTCCTCCGGCCCGCTGGCCGCTGTTCCCGTAGCCAGAGTGGTGAGGGTGCATCTCTGGGCGGCCAGGGCGGTGGCGGCCAGGACCCTTCCGTGCGACCCGGCCCCCGTCCGAATATCGCCGTCCGGTACCCTGCAGCATTGATGTTACCTTTAGCTCGCATGCATGGAGGGGTACCGTAACTTCCCCACCAACAGGTTTCTGGTGGCCCAGATGGCATCCTTGATAACGTTGAGGGTGAGCCAGGCGAGGTGAATTCCTGTGCTGTCAACTCCTTCAAGCTCCGGCCCACCCCAAGGACGGCGAGCTGGTACCCTATCTGGGCCCCACCGGGAAAAACAGGGGCGGTCTTGGCCCATGGCCATGCCTCTGGAGTGCATAACCGCCCTGACCGGGAGGATCTCATGAGCCACCATCCACGATAGGTCCTTGTGCCTGTTCTGGAGGCTCAAACCTGTTTGGCCTCACATAGTGTGAGGCCTGGAACTGTCCTGCACAAGAGAGACAAGATGCTTGTGGTTAGTTAAAATGGTGACATCTTCTTTCTCTAAAAGGTATTTCTTTAAAAACTTTTTAATAAAGCAATGCTCTTTGGGCAAATTAAAAGACACTGGGGTTTTCAGGTCAACTGGTAAAATCTTTAAAGTTCTTAGGTAAGACCCCATCCAAAATCGCGCCATTGCCGCCGTTTTATTTTCTTTGGATGGGGTCGTGGCGTAGTTGATGTGCAGGGCGGTGAAACGGCTGCCTAAAAACAGGTGGGGGTCTGGGAGGCCTTTTCCACCGTTCTCCGGCCTTTTCTTCACAATCTCTCTTTTCAGTCGCTCCCACTTAGACCCCCACAGGAAGTAAAACACCACCCTCTCCAGTTTCGCCAGGAATCGCCGCGGAGGGCTAAAAACAGAACAGACAAGTAAAACCAGAGGTAAAATCACCGATTTAAAAATTAAAACCTTGCCCTCAAAAGTCATCTGTCTTAGTCCCCAAAACCCCAGTCTTTGCCTGACTTTCCCTAACAGGTCAGTCCAGTTCTCCTGTCCACCGCCCTCTTTATCAAATTTGACCCCTAAAATCTTAAAATCTGTCTCTTTAAAATCCACGTCCAGTCCACCTGTGTCCATTCCCTCCCACGGCCCGAAGAGCTGGGCCTCGGACTTGCTTCTGTTGAGCTTAGCACCCGAGGCCCGACCGTACCAGTCAGTCAAGTCCATTGCTCTTCGTATTGATAAAAGGTCCGTAGCTAAAAGGGTTACATCGTCCATGTATAAAACACAAGTGGCTGTCAGTCCACCCGTCCCAGGAACCTGAAGTCCTTTGATCCATTTGTCCCTTCTCAAGATCTGTGCCAGTGGCTCAATACAAGCCACGTACAGAAGAGGAGATAACGGACACCCCTGACGGACACCGCTGTGGATATTCACAGCCTTGGATAAATGCCCATTTACTCGGATTTTGCTGACTAGTCCCTTGTACAGCAGTCCCACCCAGGCTATAAACCTCTTTGGAAATCCCATTTTTTCCAGTACCTGAAAAAGATACTGGTGCGAGATTTGGTCAAATGCTTTTTCAAAATCTAAATTTAGGACTACTAGCCGAATATTTCTGTCTCTCGCATAACAGATGGTGTCTCTGATCAGCACTAGGCTGTCTGTTATCTTTCTTCCGGGCACAGCACAAGCTTGATCCGGGTGGATCACGTCCTCTAAAACAGTCGACATACGTGTCGCTAAAATCTTACTAAAAAGTTTACAATCAAAATTTAAAAGAGTTATGGGTCTCCAGTTTTTCAAGTCAGTCCGGTCACCTTTTTTGTGAAGTAAAGAAACTATCCCTGTTCTAAAACTGTCTGGAAGTCTGTCGAGGGTCTCAAACTCTTTAAAAACTGTCAAAAGCTCACGTCCTAAAATGTCCCAAAATGTTAGATAAAACTCTAGGGGAAGTCCATCCACTCCTGGGGACTTCCCCTTCTTAAAACCTTTAAGAGCTTTCTGGATTTCTAAAATGTTAAAATCTTGGGATAAAATCTCATTTTGACAGTTAACCCTTGTCTCTATAAAATTTAAAACTTCCTTTACAGTGTCAATATGTATATCTTTAAAACTGTATAACCCCTCATAAAATTTTTCCACACCTTCTAAAATCTCTTTTGTTGTGTTAACCTCCCTACCCCCTGTTTTTACACTGGTTAACCCCCCACCTCTTGTAATTATCTTCTTAAAAAAATATCTTGTACACTTTTCCCCTTCTTCTATTTCTCTCTCTCTACTTCTTAAAAGGACCCCTTTACTTTCTATATTGGCTAAAACTGACATTTCTTTTTTAACCTCTTGAATTTCGTTGTTAAAATCAAAACCCTTATTTAAAAGAATAAAATACCTTTGTAGTCTTTTTTGCAGCCCCATCATGCATCGCTTTTCCCTATTCTTCTTTTCTCTCCCTACCTTCATAAAAAACTGTCTCGTCCGGTCCTTTACCATCTCCCACCACTGTGCACGTGAATCATATAAGTCTTGGAGGGTCTGCCATTGGCTGAACTGCTCCCTATACTCTCCGACTGCATCCTCATCCTGCAAGAGGGAGCAGTTCAGCCTCCACAGCCCTCCACCCACCGTCACACCCGTGGGCAGTGAAAGGGTGCAAGACAGCATCATGTGGTCAGAAAAAAAGGCGGGGGTCAATGTAGCATCGGTTGGCGGGCAGTCACGTGTAAAAACATAGTCGATACGAGAGGCTCTGGTGCCATCACCACTGAACCAGGTGTAGCCCTCCTCTCTTTGATGCATTGCTTTTAAAACAGTCAACTAATTTAAAGTCTCTAACTAAACCCTGCAATAAAACCGATGTCTTGTCAACTTTAAAATCCTCCCCTACCCTCTTCCTGTCCTTTTTGATACAACACAGTTAAAATCTGCCACCACTAGAGGAGCCCTACCTAGCATGTGGGCTGCAAATCTTCTAAAAAGCTCATACCTTCCTTTTTTCTGTAAACCATACACATTAAGAATGTTAAAGTCCTTCCCTAAAAAGTCAGATTTGCTAAAAGTGCCCGCCCATCCCTCACCACAGTGCTGCCCTTCACCAAGATATTAGGGTTATTTATTAAAATGGCAACACCGTTATTTTTGTTAAAATTGGACCCACTCCAGATGGAAAGTGGGGTCCAAAGCTCCTCCCATTCCCTGTAATTCAATAAAAAAGGCAGACCACATTCTTGCAATAAAAACACATCTGACTTAAAAGATTTTAAAAAGGCTAAAACGCTCTGTGCTCTAATTTTGCTCTTCACACTTCTCACATTTAGAGTAGAGATGGTGAGAGCCATGAGCAGTATGGTTAAAAAGGTATAAAGCATTTTAAAACAGAAGACAATAAAAGACTACAAAAATATAATTAAAATCACGTTGTATCTTGTTGCACTTGCCTTTCCTTTCCCCCAGAAAGACTGGGATCAGGGAGGCAAGTGCTCGATGCCTCAGGTGCCACAGAGAGAGCCTCTTGCGGCTCCTTTGGTGACGATGTTCTTAGCTTAATGTGCAAAAACGAAACCTCATTTGGGGACTTTAGGGGCCATATTCGCTCTAGATCTTCCAGATCGGAACTATCTAGGCGATGTGCTGCCCTAGCTTTCTTCTCCTCTGTTTCAAGCAGAGGAGATCCCGCAGGTCTTTTTTGCACCTGAGCATTTGGGAGTGAACACTCTGTTTCACTCCCACTAGATTCCCGGAACCCGTCCGAAACCGTCTCTAGGGAGGACAATGTTTCTTCCCCACTCTCCTCTCCTTCCATGACCTTTTCCTGTTCACTTAAAACATTTGACTCCGCCCCTGTGGCCGCCCCACTTCCTTCCTCCTGCCCAATCCTTGAGGTTGGCAGGGATTTTGAATTTCCCGCCAAAACCTCAAGGACCGCCTCCTCCTCCCTTTGTTCCTCTGTTTGCTGTGGTTGTGGGGCGGCCATTTTGTTGCCTTTAAGCTTGTTGGCAAAGCTTTTTGGGCAATCTCTGTAGAGATGATTTAATTCCCCACAAAGATTACACCGCCTGCCATTGGTGCACTCTTCAAAAATGTGACCAATTTCTTTGCATTTCCCACATACAACTTCCTGGCACGCTTCAACTAGATGTCCAAACTTGCCACACTTCCTACACAGTTTGGGCATTCCCTGGTAGTGAATGTAGCCTCTGTTTTCTCCCAACACAATCATGGAAGGCAGATGTCTCAGGCCCTGGTAGCCCCCAGCGTCTTCCCATTGTTTGATGGGAATTCGCCAGGAGCAAGTCCAAATGCCATCCTCATCTAACACTTTGACTGGCTGGCCTCGAACAGTGCAAAATCTCCCCAGCCATACACAGATATCTTCTCCAGTTACTGTTTCATTGAACATCCTGACAATCACAGTTTTAAATGTGTTGTCAGTCAGTTTTTCCACAGTAAACATGGAGAACTGGGCTTTGAACCTCTCAAACCTTTGCCAAAAATCATTCAAATGGGAAGCAGCTCTAAAGCTAACATCAAAACCTTTGTTAAAGGGCAGAGTCACAATACAATTCAAATCTTCTGGTCTATAATGTAAGGTTTGCTGGATAAGCTTTCTGGAAAAGTCCATTCGGGACACACCCAGGAGCTTTCCATCAACCTCCTTAAACAAAAATCGCACGCTGTGGTGCCTCCTCACGCCAGCACGAGCAGCCGACATGGTGGAGGCACCACCCGCACGCAGCGGCTAAAACCAAACAATAAATTACTACAATAAATAAGTTAAAACCTGACAATAAATAAGTTGAAACCTTCTTACCTTAAAAAAGAGTAGAGTCTCCGCAGAGCGAATCGTCTCCAATAAAAGCCGCTTTTCGTTTACTTCCTGAAGGATGAGGGCACCGTATGACAAGCAACACACGGGCCCAAAAGGTCCTACAAGAGGCGATCGCTGGCTCTACCTTCGGACCAGACCACTTGATCTTAGCCAAAAGGCCGAGAAGCGATAACCCCATTACTCTCAGCGCTGATGGAGTCCTTCAGCACTCTACACATCTCAGTGATGGTGACACAATCTGATCACATTAGAAACACTTCAAACAACAGACACAAACTCCAGAACGAACCACACACTCACAGACTGACAAAACTCTGAGAAGACCTAACAAAAACTCTGAGATTCTTTCTATGTAAATGTGTAAATATTAAAAATAAAGGTGGCCGTTAAGACATACTTGGTATGTCACTGCGACCAATATGGTATGGCAGAGAGACGTCCTCACACCGTGCAAGTTTGGTTGTTAGAACGTTCTCGCCACGCTCCAGCAACGCATCACTTTAACGTTGCCACAATGAATATGGGAATCACAAAGTTACGTCTCTGGAACGTTGTTATGTGGGCGTGATCTCACTTCTGTTTTGTTGCAGTTACTCAGTAGCTCACCTGCAATCAATAGGCTAATTGATGTCACCTGAAAGGAGCCATTTAAAACTCGAGGACACGTGCTCTCACACTCTCTCTCTGATCCTGAAGCCAGCTTGGCAGTGGCTGGGCTTGTTTTTGTCATAGCCCTTCTTCTTTTCTGTTTTTGTTATTTAATAAATCTTATTTTATTTGGTAAACTTGTTTTGTGTCCTTGATGTTGCATCCCCAGAGCCAGGGTCGTAACGACGTTATTTGGTGAGTCGCTGGGACCAATATGGTACGGTAGAATGAAGTCCTCACAACGTGCCAGTTTGGTCGTTAGGACGTTCTCGCCATAGATATATATACGTAGATGCCTCATTAGCGACTGTTTCTATGGGCATCTATACGTAAGCCGTCCGCCATATTGTAACGGTCAACGGCTCTGTGTGAACCTACAGTATGATGAATGATGTCAAGTTGACTGTTCCAAGATGGTCCGCCAGATTCACGTGTTTTGAGCGGTCGAAGTGTGCGCCTGTATATGTCTATGATTCAAACTAACCCTATGCCAAACCTTCACCCTAACCCTAAGCATATATTGTAAGTACATGTAGCTAATTAATATTAATCAGTATTTAAATATATATTTACACTGTAACAAGGACACCTTAAAATAAAGTGTAACCTTGCTTACAATTCCGCTTTTTTTATGTGTTTGGGAAAGGTCATAGTTTACATTGTTAAAATCATTTTGGATTTTAAGACAAACATTTTAAGACACAATACAAAAAAACCCTGAATATAGATAGTTAAATATAAAAAGGAAATCATGAAAAAAAACACAATAATGATAATGTTTATTTACAAAGCTCCTTTCCAACACCTCTGGGGGCTGTTTCATAAAACAAGTTTACCAAATAAGACAGGTTTATTTCAGTTAGTCTGACTTATTGTCACTTGATTTGGTTCAAAATGAGTCAGACTAACTGAAATAAGCCTGGCTTATTTGGTAAACTTGTTTTATGAAACAGCCCCAAGCTCGCTCTACAAGTCAGGTTTAAGGAACAGAACAAATAAACATCTAGGACAAACCACATACCGAGGGCTGAAAATAATATACAGAGAACACTTACAAAGCTAGACATTAATATATCAGAAACATCCCTAAAATTGATGAGAATTAATGACATGTTCGCCAAGTAAGCATTTCTTTTAACAAAGCATGTTTTCCCAAAAAGGAATGCACCGTTCTTGGAGACACTGCAATACCAGGTCGATGCGTGGAGAAGACAGAGCAAGCCCCTATTCTGCCTCCATGTTCCAAAAATCAATTTAATATATGGTCCTCTGATAGAGGACGTATCAGATATTAAACTGATAAGAACAGATACTACACTTGATCTTAGCCAAAAGGCCGAGAAGCGATAACCCCATTACTCTCAGCGCTGATGGAGTCCTTCAGCACTCTACACATCTCAGTGATGGTGACACAATCTGATCACATTAGAAACACTTCAAACAACAGACACAAACTCCAGAACGAACCACACACTCACAGACTGACAAAACTCTGAGAAGACCTAACAAAACTCTGAGATTCTTTCTATGTAAATGTGTAAATATTAAAATAAAGGTGGCCGTTAAGACATACTTGGTATGTCACTGCGACCAATATGGTATGGCAGAGAGACGCCCTCACACCGCAAGTTTGGTTGTTAGAACGTTTCGCCACGCCCAGCAACGCATCACTTTAACGCTTGCCACAATGAATATGGGAATCACAAAGTTACGCCTCTGGAACGTTGTTATGTGGGCGTGATCTCACTTCTGTTTTGTTGCAGTTACTCAGTAGCTCACCTGCAATCAATAGGCTAATTGATGTCACCTGAAAGGAGCCATTTAAAACTCGAGGACACGTGCTCTCACACTCTCTCTGATCCTGAAGCCAGCTTGGCAGTGGCTGGGCTTGTTTTTGTCATAGCCCTTCTTCTTTTCTGTTTTTGTTATTTAATAAATCTTATTTTATTTGGTAAACTTGTTTTGTGTCCTTGATGTTGCATCCCCAGAGCCAGGGTCGTAACGACGTTATTTGGTGAGTCGCTGGGACCAATATGGTACGGTAGAATGAAGTCCTCACAACGTGCCAGTTTGGTCGTTAGGACGTTCTCGCCATAGATATATATACGTAGATGCCTCATTAGCGACTGTTTCTATGGGCATCTATACGTAAGCCGTCCGCCATATTGTAACGGTCAACGGCTCTGTGTGAACCTACAGTATGATGAATGATGTCAAGTTGACTGTTCCAAGATGGCCGCCGCATCTACGTGTTTTGAGCGGTCGAAGTGTGCGCCTGTATATGTCTATGATTCAAACTAACCCTATGCCAAACCCTCACCCTAAGCATATATTGTAAGTACATGTAGCTAATTAATATTAATCAGTATTTAAATATATATTTACACTGTAACAAGGACACCTTAAAATAAAGTGTAACCTTGCTTACAATTCCGCTTTTTTTATGTGTTTGGGAAAGGTCATAGTTTACATTGTTAAAATCATTTTGGATTTTAAGACAAACATTTTAAGACACAATACAAAAAACCCTGAATATAGATCGTTAAATATAAAAAGGAAATCAAGAAAAAAAAACACAATAATGATAATGTTTATTTACAAAGCTCCTTTCCAACATTTGGGTTGTTTTCATAAACAAGTTTACCAAATAAGACAGGTTTATTTCAGTTAGTCTGACTTATTGTCACTTGATTTGGTTCAAAATGAGTCAGACTAACTGAAATAAGCCTGGCTTATTTGGTAAACTTGTTTTATGAAACAGCCCCAAGCTCGCTCTACAAGTCAGGTTTAAGGAACAGAACAAATAAACATCTAGGACAAACCACATACCGAGGGCTGAAAATAATATACAGAGAACACTTACAAAGCTAGACATTAATATATCAGAAACATCCCTAAAATTGATGAGAATTAATGACATGTTCGCCAAGTAAGCATTTCTTTTAACAAAGCATGTTTTCCCAAAAAGGAATGCACCGTTCCTGGAGACACTGCAATACCAGGTCGATGCGTGGAGAAGACGGAGCAAGCCCCTATTCTGCCTCCATGTTCCAAAAATCAATTTAATATATGGTCCTCTGATAGAGGACGTATCAGATATTAAACTGATAAGAACAGATTTTTCTTTCGAAAAAGTTTTATTGTCACCATTTTCACCATTGAGAACATTCTCACATATTTTTCCATTTTCAGGCACACATTTTAAAACAAGCAGTAATCAATAGGTTTAAAAGAAACTTATACAAAGAAATTAAAATTGTGTTTGTCTTGTTTTTTTAAAAGTCCATTTGTGTGTGTGTTAAAAGATGAGCATCTCAAAATTAAATACAATTTAAAATAAGCATCTCATTTTTATAAAAAACAATTTCATTTGGTAAAACACATTAAAACTTTTTAAGAGTCTTTGTCATCTGTTGTAAAACCGGGGAGTCCATCAATCAGTCTTCACCCCACTTTCCAGAACAGGCACAGCTGCCACTTGGGCTCAGCGGAGATCCTCTCCGCCCGCTGGCTGCTGTTGAGAGTGGTGAGGGTGCAACCACTGGCGGCCAGGACCCTTCCGGGCGACCCGGCCCCAATATCAGCTCTGCATGTTTTTAGCTCGCATGCATGGAGGTACAGAACGCGCTCCCACCAGCAGGTTTCTGGTGGCCCAGATGGCATCCTTGATAACGCTTGAGGGTGAGCCAGAGCAGGTGAATTCCTGTGCTGTCAACTCCTTCAAGCTCGCCCACTGGATAGCTGGTTCCCTTACGCTGGTAGGCACGGAAAAACAGGGGCCTCTTGGCCTAGGTCTCATGAGAACTCAGGTGACGTCTCCTCATCCGCCCGTGGACAGACGGGTTTTGGCCATGCCTGAGTGCATAACCGCCTGACCGAGGATCTCATGAGCCACCATCCACGATAGGTCCTTGTGCCTGAGAGCGAGAAGCGCCTCCAAACCTGTCTCATAGTGTGAGGCCTGAACTGGACTCACCGTTCCCGGTCCTGCACAAGAGAGACAAGATGCGCCAGTTAAAATGACATCTTCTTTCTAAAAGGTATTTCTTTAAAACTTTTAAAGCAATGCCTTTGGGCAAATTAAAGACACTGGGGTTTTCAGGTCAACTGGTAAAATCTTTAAAGTTCTGGTAAGACCCTTATCCAAATCGCCATTGCCGCTTTATTTTCTTTGGATGGGGTCGTTTGATAAACGCTGCCTAAAACAGGTGGGGGTCTGGGAGGCCTTTTCCACTCTCCGGCCTTCTTCACAATCTCTTTCAGTCGCCCACTTAGACCCCACAGGACACCACCCTCCAGTTTAGGAATCGCCGCTAGGCTAAAACAGAACAGACAAGTAAACCAGAGGTAAAATCACCGATTTAAAATTAAAACCTTGCCCTCAAAAGTCATCTGTCTTAGTCCCCAAAACCCTCCTGACTTTAACAGGTCAGTCCAGTTCTCCTGTCCACCTTTATCAAATTTGACTTAAAATCTGTCTCTTTAAACACCCAGTCCACCTGTGTCCATTCCTCCACAAGAGCTGGGCCTCGGACTTGCTTCTGAGCTTAGCACCCGAGGCCCGACCGAAAAGCCAGTCAAGTCCATTGCTCGATTGAAGGTCCCATGTTACATCGTCATATAAAACACAAGTGGCTGTCAGTCCACCTTCCCAGGAACCTGAAGTCCTTATCCATTTGTCCCTTCTAAGATCTGTGCCAGTGGCTCAACAAGCCACAGAAGAGGAGATAACGGACACCCTGATGACATCCCAGATATTCTTGGACCCTTTTACCGGATTTTGCTGACTAGTAAAGCAGCAGTCCCACAGGCTAAACCCTTTGAAATCCCATTTTCCAGTACCTGAAAAGATACTGCAGAATGAAAATCTAAATTTAGGACTACAATATTTGTCTAATACAGATGGTGTCTCTGATCAGCACTAGGCTGCTGTTATTCCAAGCACAAGCTTGATCCTGATCACGCCCTAAAACAGCTTATATACGGCCGAAATCTTACTAAAGCAATCAAAATTTAGAGTTATGGGTCTCCAGTGTCAGTCCTACCAGTGAAGTAAAGAAACTATCCCTGTTCTAAAACTGTCTGAAGTCTGTCGAGGGTCTCAAACTCTTTAAAAACTGTCAAAGCTCATTAAAATGTCCCAAAATGTTAGATAAAACTTAGGGAAGTCCACCCCAGACCCTCTTAAACTAAGATTTCTGGATTTCTAAAATGTTAAAATTCAGGGAAAAATCTCATTTTGAAAGTTAACTTGTCTCTATAAAATTTAAACTTCCTTTACAGTCAATGTATATCTTTAAAACTGTATAACCCTTGTAAAATTTTACAAACGTTGTGTTAACCACCCCAAACAGTTAACCACTTGTAATTATCTTCTTAAAAAATATACACTTTTTCATTTTCTCTTCTTGATTTTACTTTTATTAAAACTGACTTTTAACTTGACCGTTGAAAATCAAACCTTATTTAAAAGAAAAATATTTTGTAGTCTTGCAGCCCCATTGCATTTTGTTTTTTTCTCCCCTCATAAAACTGTCCATTTGTCCTTACATCTCCCACCACCCACAAATAAGTCTTGATATTGCCACTGCTATAATACGCATCCCCAAGAAGCACCCAGCCCTGCCTCCACCCACCGGCTGTCCGAGTGAAAGGGGCAAGACAGCATCATGGTCAGAAAAGGCTCAATGTAGCATCGTTGGCAGTCACGTAAAAAACATAGATAAAGAGGCTCTGCCATCACACTGAACCATAGCCTCCTCTTGATGCATTGTTTAAAACAGTCAACTATTTAAAGTCTCTAACTAAACAGCATAAACCGATGTCTTGTCAACTTTAAAATCCTTACCCTCTTCCTGTCCTTATACAACAAGTTAAACCTACCACTAGAAGCCACTGTTCTGTAAATTTAAAAAACCTTTAAACACACATTAAGAAAGAAACCTTCCCAAAAGTCAGATTTTCCATCCCTCACACCGCCTCACCAAGATATTAGGTTATATTAAAATGGAACATCATTTATACCAGATGGAAAGCGTTTCCAAAGCTCCTCCATTTGTAATTCAAAAAATCAGAGCTAATAACAGACTTGAGATTAAAAGTGGTTTCACTTATTCTGACCAATTTAAGAGAAAACAATGGTATATAGCATAAACTTTAATAAAGTCTAAAAATATCTAAACATGTTCTTCCAAAGACAAAGGCACCTTCATCCCCTTTGCACACTTAAGCAAAACAAACAAAATTTACAACGCCGCCATCTTTACAATTTTCAGCGATGCACTTTTACAAGCAGAGAGATCCCACTCCATATTTAGGAACATCTTCTAGATCAGAACCAAATAACTTCTTCGCCTTCCTTCCATGCTTTTAGTTCACTCATTTGACTCTTCCCTGGCATTCCTGCTAATCCTTGATTTAACAATCGCCAAACCCCAAGGACCGCCTACCCTGTTTCTGTGCTGATGTTTTGTTGTCCCAATTTCTCTGGGTGATTAATTGCCATTAAAACCTTCAAAACTTGCAAACACAACCTGTATCGATGTCCAAACTCCTTTACAGTTTGACCTGTGAATGCCCCTTTAAAAATCATCAGCTGTTCCCATTGTTTTCCAAATGCCATCTCATGCACTTTAGCTTTCACTCCCTTTACAGCAGTCCTTTCTCCAGGCTTTGATAACCTGACACCTTGTTTCACTCTCCAACTGCAACCTTCAAACTTTAAAAAAACCCAGGATCACAACCTTCTTCCTCTGCTCAGATGGTTTCCACCTGGGTCCTTGATGCACACCCAGACCTTCACATGCAAAGGCCTCAAACCCACAAAAAGACAGAACAGTGACCGGAAAAACCATCAGCCCATTCTTTGTTATAAAATCACAGTGCCTTGGAAGACTTACTTGCCCCAAAGCTCTCAAAAACTAGGTTCCACAGTTTAAAATTTCAAACATTAAAACTAAGAACTGCCTCAACTCCTAAAAAGTTCTACCTATTGTAAATGCTGCACATACTGTCCCTATGAGATTTCACCAAAGTTGTGTTATGTCATTACATTTATCACCAGCTAATATTGTTGTTCCAACAAATACTTCACCAGTGCATACTCAAAGCACCTGCTCATTATTAATTGACTCACAGTATTTTAAATTGTGACACATTTCTGATAAAACAAGCTACACAATAGCCCTTTTCTTTTTCTGCAAACAAAAATATTTAAAACTTTTTTTGTAATCCCAGACAACAAACCCTGCAATATTATGGTCAGAACGTTCACACCCAGTTTCAACGTCTAGCAAACAGACTGAAGAAGCATCAAAAGGAATATTAATCAGTTACGTGGGTTGAGCATGATTCAAACCAACTGCAAATTTACAGTGTGTAAACACCTGCATAAAACGCACCAAAGTGTAACTTGCCATTTTTGTAAAGTCTTCTGTAAAACCATTTCAGTGATTAATAATAAAAACCCTGTCATATGTCAAGAAACACAGATAATGTTTATTTACAAAGTTTACATTTGAAATTTGTTCGACTTTGTCCTTGATTTGTCAAAATGAGTCAGACTCTGAATGCTGGCTTATTTGGTAAGGTAGACGAAGCTCGCTTTGGTTTTGAAAGAACCATAGACAAACCATCATATACGTTACGATATTTATCAGAAAGATCCCAAATTTTAATTGATCTCTTTATTTTCAGCATGTAAAAGGAATGCACAATGTCAAAATAATAAATACAAAAGATAAGCATCTACATTTTTGATTAAATTATCAAAACATCTTCATTAAACCACCAAAAGACCTTCTTTACTTACACCATTTTCCAATACCACAATATTAAAACAAAGAATTCACAGTCCATTTAAAGGAGATCAAATCAAAAAAATCAGAAAAAATAAATCAGTTTTCACAAAGCCCTGCTTTCCAGAAATAAACCCTTACTACTTTATGTTTGGTTTATGCCTTATTTTGGTCAAATGTTTTCCAACAGCAAGTTTTAAGATGGTTTGATAAACCACAGAACAAGTCAAAAGCTCGCTTACAAGCAGTTTTATTTATTAGGCATAAAATTTAGCAAAGTCACACCCAGATGGTAGGTCTCAATTGCATCCGCCCGTGACAGACGTTCCATGCCTAGTGCATTTCTAGTCTCATGAGCCAAACAAATCCTGTGCCTGAGAGCAGGAACCTGTTACAGAGAGGCCTGATACTGTCACTAAGAGAGACAAGATATAGTTAAAATGGTGACATCTTCTTTCTTCTAAAGTATTTTAAAAACTTTTAATAAATAATGCTTTATTAAAGACATTTTTTCAGGTCAACTAAAACAATTTTGGTAAGACATCCAAAAACAAGTCTGATAAAGTAGGTTGATGACAGAACAAACAACTAACAGCTGAGTCCTTCTCCGCCTCTTCACAATCTCTTCAGTGCCCACAATCTGGAAAGTCACAGAACACCAAAAACAGAGACACAAACTCCAGAACTTTAAAATTAAAACTGCCTCAAAACTCTGAGAACAAACAAAATCTGCTTCTTTCTATGTAAATGTAAATATTAAAATAAGTCGTCTTTACTTGGTACCTTCCCACTCTGATCATTCAGACAGACGCCCACCTGTTTAGAGCTCGCCACTCAACAATCAGAACTTCAACACTGTGAAAACACAAGTTACTCTGAACCTGTTTGATCCATTTGTTTTGCAGTCAAAGCAGTGTTCACTGAAAGGAGTAAAACGAGGACACGCGCCAATATGAGCCTGAAGCCAGCTGTTTGCTGAGGCTGTCACTCCCTTCCTTTCATCCAGCTAAATCTTTTCTGTTTTTGTCTCTAGATTTTATTTATAAGAGCCATTTTATCAGCACTTGTTATTTTCTCCTGGAAGAAATGGTGGGTCAAGCCCTCGTTTCGTCGCTCTCCAGTTTATGGCCTCATAGAGAGGGTCCTTACGTCAGTCTGCCATTTGTAAAGAACGCTCCCTGTTCTAAATGTCTGACTGCCAACACTGATGTTACTTGTCGCCTGTATGCTCTAACCCTGATACCTTCAAAACCCTAAGCATATATGTAGTACATTAAATTATATACATAGTAAAATATATTTACACTGTAACAAGGACACCTTAAAATAAAGTGTAACCTTGCTTACAATTCCGCTTTTTTATGTGTTTGGGAAAGGTCATAGTTTACATTGTTAAAATCATTTTGGATTTTAAGACAAACATTTTAAGACACAATACAAAAACCCTGAATATAGATCGTTAAATATAAAAAGGAAATCAAGAAAAAAACAATAATGATAATGTTTATTTACAAAGCTCCTTTCCACCTGTTACAAGTTTGTTACTAATAGATTTCAGTTAGTCTGACTTATTGTCACTTGATTTGGTTCAAAATGAGTCAGACTAACTGAAATAAGCCTGGCTTATTTGGTAAACTTGTTTTATGAAACAGCCCCAAGCTCGCTTCTACAAGTCAGGTTTAAGGAAACAAATAAACATCTAGGACAAACCACATAGAGGGCTGAAAATAATATACAGAGAACACTTACAAAGCTAGACATTAATATATCAGAAACATCCCTAAAATTGATGAGAATTAATGATTCGCCAAGTAAGCATTTCTTTTAACAAAGCATTTTCCCAAAAGGAATGCACTGCTGGAGACACTGCAATACCAGGTCGACGTGGAAAGAAGAACAGTTCCTATTCTGCCTCCAAAAAATCATTTAATATGGTCCCCTGATGGTGACCTGATCACATTAGAAACACTTCAAACAACAGACACAAACTCCAGAACGAACCACACACTCACAGACTGACAAAACTCTGAGAAGACCTAACAAAACTCTGAGATTCTTTCTATGTAAATGTGTAAATATTAAAATAAAGTGTTAATACAATGTCATGTTTAAACAGAGAGACGCCTGTGCAAGTTTGGTTGTTAGAACGCTCGCCACGCTCCAGCAACGCATCACTTTAACGCTACAAATGAATATGGGAATCAAAAGTTACGCTGTACGTGATCTCACTTCTGTTTTGTTGCAGTTACTCAGTAGCTCACCTGCAATCAATAGGCTAATTGATGTCACCTGAAAGGAGCCATTTAAACTCGAGGACACGTGCTCTCTCTCTGATCCTGAAGCCAGCTTGGCAGTGGCTGGGCTTGTTTTTGTCATAGCCCTTCTTCTTTCTGTTTTTGTTATTTAATAAATCTTATTTTATTTGGTAAACTTGTTTTGTGTCCTTGATGTTGCATCCCAGAGCCAGGGTCGAACGACCGGTGAGTCGCTGGGACCAAATGGCACGGTCCTCACAACGTGCCAGTTTGGTCGGACGCTCATAGATATATACGAGATGCCTCATTAGCGACTGTTTCTAACACCCAGAAGTGTCCGCCATATTGTAACGGTCAACGGCTCTGTGTCCAGTATGATGAATGATGTCAAGTTGACTGTTCCAAGACCACCACGTGTTTGAGCCCATGTAAGTGCATGTAATGATTCAAACCAACTTTTAAAACCTTCACCCTAACCCTGCAATAGTACATGAGCTAATTAATATTAATCAGTATTTAAATATATACACAAGGACACCTTAAATAAAGTGTAACCTTTACACCGCTTTTTCTGTTAAAAATGAAGGACATTGAAAACATTTTATTTAAGACTACAAAAAACTAATATAGATCGAATATAAAAGGAAATCAAGAAAAATAATAATGATAATATTTACAAAGCTTCACATTAAAACTGTGTTTCTAATAAACAGGTTTACAAGACATTGTCACTTGACTTAAAATGAGCTACCCAAATGTTCCTCAACTTGTTTTATAAAACAGCAAGCTGCTAAAGCCAGGTGGGGAACAGAACAAAACAGGACAAAAAACAGGCTGAAAAATCTTAAAAGGATATTATTACAGAAACATCTAGATTAAAATCAAGCAAGCATTTTTAACAAAGCATGTTCAAGGAACACTTTAGACACAAACCAGGTCCAGAAGATAGCAACCACTCAGACTCCAAAATTCTAATGGCAATACTGCTCAGACAGACTGACAGGATAAAACCAGAGATATTTAGAACGACATGCCCAGCATCACTTCACCACAATGAAAACCAAAGTTACGAACGCTTGTGGGCGATTCACTGTGTTGCAGTTACCAGTAGCTCACCTGCAATCAATAGGCTAATTGATGTCACCTGAAAGGAGCCATTTAAAACTCAGGACAGTCTCTCTCTGATCCTGAAGCCAGTGTTTCTTGTTTTTGTCATAGCCTTCTTTTTCTTTTGTTATTTAATAAATCTTATTTTATTTGGTAAACTTGTTTTGTTTTGATGTTGCATCCCAGAGGTGTCGAACGACGTTATGTCGCTGGTATGGTGTAGAATGAAGTCCTCACAACGCCAGTTTGGTCGCAGGACGTTTCATAGATATATATATAGATTTCCCATACTGTTTCTATGGGCACAGTGTCCGCCACCATATTGTAACGGCTCTGTGTGAACCTGTATGATGAATGATGTCAAGTTGACTGTTCCAAGATGTCAGCCACCAGGTTTTGAGCTGTGTGCGCCTGTATATGTCTATGATTCAAACCAACCCTATGCCAAACCTCACCCTAACGCATAAAAGTACATGTAGCTAATTAATATTAATCAGTATTTAAATATATACACAAGGACACCTTAAAATAAAGTGTAACCTTGCTTACAATTCCGCTTTTTATGTGTTTGGGAAAGGTCATAGTTTACATGTTAAAATGTTTTGGATTTTAAGACAAACATTTTAAGACACAATACAAAAACCCTGAATATAGATCGTTAAATATAAAAAGGAAATCAAGAAAAAACACAATAATGATAATGTTTATTTACAAAGCTCCTTTCCAACATTGGTGTTTCATAAAACAAGTTTACCAAATAAGATAGGTTTATTTCAGTTAGTCTTATTGTCACTTGATTTGGTTCAAATGAGTCAGACTAACTGAAAGCCTGGCTTATTTGGTAAACTTGTTTTAAAACAGCCCCAAGCTCGCACAAGTCAGGTTTAAGGAACAGAACAAATAAACATCTAGGACAAACCACATACCGAGGGCTGAAAATAATATACAGAGAACACTTACAAAGCTAGACAATATATCAGAAACATCCCTAAAATTGATGAGAATTAATGACATGTTCGCCAAGTAAGCATTTAACAAAGCATGTCAAAAAAGGAATGCACCGCTCCTGGAGACACTGCAATACCAGGTCGAGGGGAGAAGACGATAACCCTATTCTGCCTGATGTTCCAAAAATCAATTTATCTCAGTGGTGATAATCTGACTATGTGAAACACTTCAAACAACAGACACAAACCCAGAACGAACCACACACTCACAGACTGACAAAACTCTGAGAAGACCTAACAAAACTCTGAGATTCTTTCTATGTAAATGTGTAAATAAAAATAAACCGTTAAGACATACACCTCAATATGGTATGGCAGAGAGACGCCCTCACACAAGTTTGGTTGTTAGAACGACGCTCCAGCCGCATCACTTTAACGCACAATGAATATGGGAATCACAGTTACGCTCTGAACGTTGTTATGTGGCGTGATCTCACTTCTGTTTTGTTGCAGTTACTCAGTAGCTCACCTGCAATCAATAAATTGATGTCACCTGAAAGGAGCCATTTAAAACTCGAGGACATGCTCTCACACTCTCTCTGATCCTGAAGCCAGCTTGGCAGTGGCTGGGCTTGTTTTTGTCATAGCCCTTCTTCTTTTCTGTTTTGTTATTTAATAAATCTTATTTTATTTGGTAAACTTGTTTTGTGTCCTTGATGTTGCATCCCCAGAGCCAGGTCAGAACGACGTTATTTGGTGAGTCGCTGGGACCAATATGGTAGAAAGTCCCGTCCCCATAGATATAGCAGCCTCATCACAAGTACGTCTCTGTGAATAATGAATGATGTCCTGTCCAAGATGGCAGGCACAGAGCGGCGTGTGCCCGCCCTCTATGATTCAAACCACTGCCAAACCACCTAACCCTGCATTGTATGCATTATTAATATTAATAATCAGTATTTAAATATATATTTACACTGTAACAAGGACACCTTAAAATAAAGTGTAACCTTGCCAATTCCGCTTTTTATGTGTTTGGGAAAGGTCATAGTTTACATTGTTAAATCATTTTGGATTTTAAGACTACAAATACCCCTGAATATAGATCGTTAAATATAAAAGGAAATCAAGAAAAAACAATAATGATAATGTTTATTTACAAAGCTCCTTCCACATCTGTTTGTAAAACAGCCCAAACAATGTTAAGTTAGTCTGACTTATTGTCACTTGATTTGGTTCAAAATGAGTCAGACTAACTGAAATAAGCCTGGCTTATTTGGTAAACTTGTTTTATACAGCCCCAAGCCCCTACAAGTCAGGTTTAAGGAACAGAACAAATAAACATCTAGGACAAACCACATACCGAGGGCTGAATACAGAGAACACTTACAAAGCTAGACATTAATATATCAGAAACATCCCTAAAAAAATGACATGTTCAAGTAAGCATTTCTTTAACAAAGCATGTTTTCCCAAAAGGAATGCACTGCCTGGAGACACTGCAATACCAGGTCGATGTGGAGAAGACGGAGCAAGCCTATTCTGCCTCCATAAAAATCAATTTAATATATGGTCCTCTGATAGAACGATCAGATATTAAACTGATAAGAACAGATACTACACTTGATCTTAGCCAAAGAGAAGCGATAACCCCATTACTCAGCGATGGAGTCCTTCAGCACTCTACATCTCAGTGATGGTGACACAATCTGATCACATTAGAAACACTTCAAACAACAGACACAACCCAGAACGAACCACACACTCACAGACTGACAAAACTCTGAGAAGACCTAACAAAACTCTGAGATTCTTTCTATGTAAATGTAAATATGGTGGCCGTTAAGACATACTTGGTATGTCCTAATATGGTATGGCAGAGAGACGCCCTCACACCGTTGGTTGTTAGAACACTCGCCAATGCCCAGCAACGCATCACTTTAACGTTGCACAATGAATATGGGAATCACAAAGTTACGCCTCTGGAACGCTTATGTGGCGTGATCTCACTTCTTTGTTGCAGTTACTCAGTAGCTCACCTGCAATCAATAGGCTAATTGATGTCACCTGAAAGGAGCCATTTAAAACTCGAGGACACGGCTCTCACACTCTCTCTCTGATCCTGAAGCTTGGCAGTGGCTGGGCTTGTTTTTGTCATAGCCCTTCTTCTTTCTGTTTTTGTTATTTAATAAATCTTATTTTATTTGGTAAACTTGTTTTGTGTCCTTGATGTTGCATCCCCAGAGCCAGGGTCGAACGACGTTATTTGGTGAGTCGCTGGGACCAATATGGTACGAGAATGAAGTCCTCACAACGTGCCAGTTAGGGACGCTCTCGCCATAGATATATATACGAGATGCCTCATTAGCGACTGTTTCTATGGGCACGCAGTCGTCCGCCATATTGTAACGGTCAACGGCTCTGTGTGAACCTACAGTATGATGAATGATGTGTTGACTGTTCCAAGATGCACGTGTTTTGAGGTCGGTGCGCGCCATATTCTATGATTCAAACTAACCCTATGCCAAACCTTCACCCTAAGCATATATTGTACATGTAGCTAATTAATATTAATCAGTATAACACTGTAACAAGGACACCTTAAAATAAAGTGTAACCTTGCTTACAATTCCGCTTTTTATGTGTTTGGGAAAGGTCATAGTTTACATTGTTAAAATCATTTTGGATTTTAAGACAAACATTTTAAGACACAATACAAAAACCCTGAATATAGATCGTTAAATATAAAAAGGAAATCAAGAAAAAACACAATAATGATAATGTTTATTTACAAAGCTCCTTTCCGGTTATAAGTTTACTAAATAAGACAGGTTTATTTCAGTTAGTCTGACTTATTGTCACTTGATTTGGTTCAAAATGAGTCAGACTAACTGAAATAAGCCTGGCTTATTTGGTAAACTTGTTTTATGAAACAGCCCCAAGCTCCTACAAGTCAGGTTTAAGGAACAGAACAAATAAACATCTAGGACAAACCACATACCGAGGGCTGAAAATAATATACAGAGAACACTTACAAAGCTAGACATTAATATATCAGAAACATCCCTAAAATTGATGAGAATTAATGACATGTTCGCCAAGTAAGCATTTTAACAAAGCATGTTTTCCCAAAAGGAATGCACTCCTGGAGACACTGCAATACATGAGAAGACGGAGCAAGCCTATTCTGCCTCCATGTTCCAAAAATCAATTTAATATATGGTCCTCTGATAGAGGACGAGATATTAAACTGATAAGAACAGATACTACACTTGATCTTAGCAAGCGATAACCCCATTACTCTCAGCGCTGATGGAGTCCTTCAGCACTCTACACATCTCAGTGATGGTGACACAATCTGATCACATTAGAAACACTTCAAACAACAGACACAAACTCCAGAACGAACCACACACTCACAGACTGACAAAACTCTGAGAAGACCTAACAAAACTCTGAGATTCTTTCTATGTAAATGTGTAAATATTAAAATAAAGGTGGCCGTTAAGACATACTTGGTATGTCACTGCGACCAAATATGGTATGGCAGAGAGACGCCCTCACACCGCAAGTTTGGTTGTTAGAACGCCATCGCCCAGCAACGCATCACTTTAACGCCACAATGAATATGGGAATCACAAAGTTACGCCTCTGGAACGTTGTTATGTGGGCGTGATCTCACTTCTGTTTTGTTGCAGTTACTCAGTAGCTCACCTGCAATCAATAGGCTAATTGATGTCACCTGAAAGGAGCCATTTAAAACTCGAGGACACGTGCTCTCACACTCTCTCTCTGATCCTGAAGCCAGCTTGGCAGTGGCTGGGCTTGTTTTTGTCATAGCCCTTCTTCTTTCTGTTTTTGTTATTTAAAATCTTATTTTATTTGGTAAACTTGTTTTGTGTCCTTGATGTTGCATCCCCAGAGCCAGGGTCGTAACGACGTTATTTGGTGAGTCGCTGGGACCAATATACGGTAGAATGAAGTCCTCACGCGTGCCAGTTTGGTCGTTAGGACGCTCGCCATAGATATATATACGATGCCTCATTAGCGACTGGGCATCTATACGAGCCGTCCGCCATATTGTAACGGTCAACGGCTCTGTGTGAACCTACAGTATGATGAATGATGTCAAGTTGACTGTTCCAAGATGGCGCCGTGATCACGGTGAAGTGTGCGCCTGTATATGTCTATGATTCAAACTAACCCTATGCCAAACCTCACCCATATATTGTAAGTACATGTAGCTAATTAATATTAATCAGTATTTAAATATATATTTACACTGTAACAAGGACACCTTAAAATAAAGTGTAACCTTGCTTACAATTCCGCTTTTTTTATGTGTTTGGGAAAGGTCATAGTTTACATTGTTAAAATCATTTTGGATTTTAAGACAAACATTTTAAGACACAATACAAAAAAACCCTGAATATAGATAGTTAAATATAAAAAGGAAATCAAGAAAAAACACAATAATGATAATGTTTATTTACAAAGCTCCTTTCCAACATTTGTTGTTCATAAAAGTTTACCAAATAAGACAGGTTTATTTCAGTTAGTCTGACTTATTGTCACTTGATTTGGTTCAAAATGAGTCAGACTAACTGAAATAAGCCTGGCTTATTTGGTAAACTTGTTTTATGAAACAGCCCCAAGCTCTACAAGTCAGGTTTAAGGAACAGAACAAATAAACATCTAGGACAAACCACATACCGAGGGCTGAAAATAATATACAGAGAACACTTACAAAGCTAGACATTAATATATCAGAAACATCCCTAAAATTGATGAGAATTAATGACATGTTCGCTAAGTAAGCATTTTAACAAAGCATGTTTTCCCAAAAAGGAATGCACTGTTCCTGGAGACACTGCAATACCAGGTCGATGCGTGGAGAAGACGGAGCAAGCCCTATTCTGCCTCCATGTTCCAAAAATCAATTTAATATATGGTCCTCTGATAGAGGACGTATCAGATATTAAACTGATAAGAACAGATACACTTGATCTTAGCCAAAAGGCCGAGAAGCGATAACCCCATTACTCTCAGCGCTGATGGAGTCCTTCAGCACTCTACACATCTCAGTGATGGTGACACAATCTGATCACATTAGAAACACTTCAAACAACAGACACAAACTCCAGAACGAACCACACACTCACAGACTGACAAAACTCTGAGAAGACCTAACAAAAACTCTGAGATTCTTTCTATGTGTAAATAAAAATAAAGGTGGCCGTTAAGACACATACATCACTGCGACTATATGGCAGAGAGACGCCCTCACACCGCAAGTTTGGTTGTTAGAACGCTCGCCACGCCCAGCAACGCATCACTTTAACGCCACAATGAATATGGGAATCACAAAGTTACGCCTCTGGAACGTTGTTATGTGGGCGTGATCTCACTTCTGTTTTGTTGCAGTTACTCAGTAGCTCACCTGCAATCAATAGGCTAATTGATGTCACCTGAAAGGAGCCATTTAAAACTCGAGGACACGTGCTCACACTCTCTCTCTGATCCTGAAGCCAGCTTGGCAGTGGCTGGGCTTGTTTTTGTCATAGCCCTTCTTCTTTTCTGTTTTTGTTATTTAATAAATCTTATTTTATTTGGTAAACTTGTTTTGTGTCCTTGATGTTGCATCCCCAGAGCCAGGGTCGTAACGACGTTATTTGGTGAGTCGCTGGGACCAATATGGGTAGAATGAAGTCCTCACAACGTGGTTTGGTCGTTAGGACGTCGCCATAGATATATATACGTAGATGCCTCATTAGCGACTGTTTCTATGGGCATCTATACGTAAGCCGTCCGCCATATTGTAACGGTCAACGGCTCTGTGTGAACCTACAGTATGATGAATGATGTCAAGTTGACTGTTCCAAGATGGCCGCCGCATCTACGTGTTTTGAGCGCAAGTGCGCCTGTATATGTCTATGATTCAAACTAACCCTATGCCAAACCTTCACCCTAAGCATATATTGTAAGTACATAATTAATATTAATCAGTATTTAAATATATATTTACACTGTAACAAGGACACCTTAAAATAAAGTGTAACCTTTTACACTTTTTTATGTGTTTGGGAAAGGTCATAGTTTACATTGTTAAAATCATTTTGGATTTTAAGACAAACATTTTAAGACACAATACAAAAACCCTGAATATAGATCGTTAAATATAAAAAGGAAATCAAGAAAAAACACAATAATGATAATGTTTATTTACAAAGCTCCTTTCCATTGTTGTTTGATAAAGTTTACCAAATAAGACAGGTTTATTTCAGTTAGTCTGACTTATTGTCACTTGATTTGGTTCAAAATGAGTCAGACTAACTGAAATAAGCCTGGCTTATTTGGTAAACTTGTTTTATGAAACAGCCCCAAGCTCGCCTACAAGTCAGGTTTAAGGAACAGAACAAATAAACATCTAGGACAAACCACATACCGAGGGCTGAAAATAATATACAGAGAACACTTACAAAGCTAGACATTAATATATCAGAAACATCCCTGGAATTGATGAGAATTAATGACATGTTCGCCAAGTAAGCATTTCTTTTAACAAAGCATGTTTTCCCAAAAAGGAATGTTCCTGGAGACACTGCAATACCAGGTCGACAAGTGGAGAAGACGGAGCAAGCCCCTATTCTGCCTCCATGTTCCAAAAATCAATTTAATATATGGTCCTCTGATTGAGGACGTATCAGATATTAAACTGATAAGAACAGATTTTTTCTTTTGAAAAGTTTTATTGTCACCATTTTCTCACACATATTTTTCCATTTTCAGGCACACATTTTAAAACAAGCAGTAATCAATACACATGGTTTAAAAGAAAAGTACAAACTTTAAAAACAAGCAATTAAAATTGTGTTTGTCTTGTTTTTTTAAAAGTCCATTTAAAAGATGTGAGCATCTCAAAATTAAATACAAAAATAAGCATCTCATTTTATTACCAAAAAAAACAATTTCATTTGGTAAAACACAAAAACCCCAATTAAGAGTCTTTAAAGTCATCTGTTCAAAACCGGGGTGAGTCCGTATCTCCAGTCTTCACCCCACTTTCCAGAACAGGCACGAGCTGCCACTTTAAAGGGCTCAGCGGAGATCCCTCTCCGGCCCGCCCCCCTGAGTGAGTGGTGAGGCATCTGCCAGGAGCGGTGCCAGGACCCTTCCTGCGACTCGCCCGTCCGAATTTCGCAGCATTGATGTTACCTTTAGCTCGCATGCATGGAGGGGTACTGAACGCGCTTCCCCACCAGCAGGTTTCTGGTGGCCCAGATGGCATCCTTGATAAATTGAGTGAGTGCTGTCAACTCCTTCAAGCTCCGCCCACCCCAAGGACGGCGAGCTGGTACCCTATCTGGGCCCCACCACTGGTAGGGGCCGGTCTTGGCCCACAGGTCTCACAAGCGCCGCACTCCCAGAGCAGGTGGTGGACGGTCTCCGGGAATTGCATCCGCCCGTGGACAGACGGGTTTTTGGCCATGCCTCTGAGTGAACCCTCTGACCGGGAGGATCTCATGAGCCACCATCCACGATAGGTCCTTGTGCCTGTTCTGGAGAGAAGCGCCTCCAAACCTGTTTGGCCTCACATAGTGTGAGGCCTGAACTGACTCACCGGTTCCCGGTCCTGCACAAGAGAGACAAGATGCTTGTGGTTAGTTAAAATGGTGACATCTTCTTTCTGTGGTTTTCAAAAACTTTTTAATAAAGCAATGCTTTTGGGCAAATTAAAAGACACTGGGGTTTTCAGGTCAACTGGTAAAATCTTTAAAGTTCTTAGGTAAGAATCCAAAATCGCGCCATTGCCGCCGCTTTATTTTCTTTGGATGAAGTTGATGGGCGGTGAAACGGCTGCCTAAAACAGGTGGGGTCTGGGAGGCCTTTTCCACCGCTCCCCTTTCTTCACAATCTCTTTTCAGTCCTCCCACTTAGACCCCACAGGAAGTAAAACACCACCCTCTCCAGTTTCGCCAGGAATCGCCATGAGGGCTAAAACAGAACAGACAAGTAAAACCAGAGGTAAAATCACCGAAAATTAAACCTTGCCTCAAAAGTCATCTGTCTTAGTCCCCAAAACCCCAGTCTTTGCCTGACTTTCCCTAACAGGTCAGTCCAGTTCTCCTGTCCACCGCCTCTTTATCAAATTTGACCCTAAAATCTTAAAATCTGTCTCTTTAAAATCCACGCCCAGTCCACCTGTGTCCATTCCTCCCACGCTGAAGCCTCGACTTGCTTCGAGCTTAGCACGAGCCACCACCAGTCAGTCAAGTCCATTGCTCGATTGATAAAAGGTCCGTGAGCTAAAAGGGTTACATCGTCCATGTATAAAACACAAGTGGCTGTCAGTCCACCCGTCCCAGGAACCTGAAGTCCTTGATCCATTTGTCCTTCTCAAGATCTGTGCCAGTGGCTCAATACAAGCCACGACAGAAGAGGAGATACGGACACACCGCTGTGGATATTCACAGCCTTGGATAAATGCCCATTTACTCGGATTTTGCTGACTAGTCCCTTGTACAGCAGTCCCACCCAGGCTATAAACCTCTTTGAAATCCCATTTTTCCAGTACCTGAAAAGATACTGGTGCTAGATTTGGTCAAATGCTTTTTCAAAATCTAAATTTAGGACTACTGAATATTTCTGTCTCTCGCATAACAGATGGTGTCTCTGATCAGCACTAGGCTGTCTGTTATCTTTCTTCCGGCACAGCTGCTTGATCCGGTGGATCACGCCTCTAAAACAGTCATATACGTGTCGCTAAAATCTTACTAAAAGTTTACAATCAAAATTTAAAAGAGTTATGGGTCTCCAGTTTTCAAGTCAGTCCGTCACCTTTTGTGAAGTAAAGAAACTATCCCTGTTCTAAAACTGTCTGGAAGTCTGTCGAGGGTCTCAAACTCTTTAAAACTGTCAAAAGCTCACGCCCTAAAATGTCCCAAAATGTTAAAACTCTAGGGAAGTCCATCCACTGGGGACTTCTTCTTAAAACCTTTAAGAGCTTTCTGGATTTCAAAAATGTTAAAATCTTGGGATAAAATCTCATTTTGACAGTTAACCCTTGTCTCTATAAAATTTAAAACTTCCTTTACAGTGTCAATATGTATATCTTTAAAACTGTATAACCCTCATAAAATTTTTCCACACCTTCTAAAATCTCTTTGTTGTGTTAACCTCCCTACCCCTGTTTTTACACTGGTTAACCCCCACCTCTTGTAATTATCTTCTTAAAAATATCTTGTACACTTTTCCCTTCTTCTATTTCTCTCTACTTCTTAAAAGGACCCTTTACTTTCTATATTGGCTAAACTGACATTTCTTTTTAACCTCTTGAATTTCGTTGTTAAAATCAAAACCCTTATTTAAAAGAATAAAATACCTTTGTAGTCTTTTTGCAGCCCCATCATGCATCGCTTCCCTATTCTTCTTTCTCTCCCTACCTTCATAAAAACTGTCTCGTTCCTTTACCATCTCCCACCACTGTGCACGTGAATCATATAAGTCTTGAGGGTCTGCCATTGGCTGAACTGCTCCCTACTCCCGACTGCATCCTCATCCTGCAAGAGGGAGCAGTTCAGCCTCCACAGCCCTCCACCCACACACCTGGCAGTGAAAGGGTGCAGACCATGTGGTCAGGGTCAAAAGCATCGGTTGGCGGGCAGTCACGTAAAAACATAGTCGATACGAGAGGCTCTGGTGCCATCACCACTGAACCAGGTGTAGCCTCCTCTTTGATGCATTGAAAACAGTCAACTAATTTAAAGTCTCTAACTAAACCCTGCAATAAAACCGATGTCTTGTCAACTTTAAAATCCTCCCTCTCTTCCTGTCCTTTTGATACAACACAGTTAAAATCCCCTGCCACCACTAGAGGAGCCCTACCTAGCATGTGGGCTGCAAATCTTCTAAAAGCTCATACCTTCCTTTTTCTGTAAAACCATACACATTAAGAATGTTAAAGTCCTTCCCTAAAAAGTCAGATTTGCTAAAAGTGCCCGCCATCCTCACCACAGTGCTGCCCTTCACCAAGATATTAAAATGGCAACACCGTTTGTTAAAATTGGACCCACTCCAGATGGAAAGCCGTGGGGTCCAAAGCTCCATTCCCTGTAATTCAACAAAAAGGCAGACCACATTCTTGCAATAAAACACATCTGACTTAAAAGATTTTAAAAGAAAACGCTCTGTGTTACTCTTCACACTTCTCACATTTAGAGTAGAGATGGTGAGAGCCATGAGCAGTATGGTTAAAAGGTATAAAGCATTTTAAAACAGAAGACAATAAAAGACTACAAAATATAATTAAAATCACTAGTTTGTTGCACTTGTTTTCCTTTCCCCAGAAAGACTGGGATCAGGGAGGCAAGTGCTCGATGCCTCAGGTACAGAGCCCCGGCTCCTTTGGACGATGTTCTTAGCTTAATGTGCAAAACGAAACCTCATTTGGGGACTTTAGGGCTATTCGCCTAGATCTTCCAGATCGGAACTATCTAGATGTGTCTTTTCTCCTCTGTTTCAAGCAGAGGAGATCCTGCAGGTTTTTTTGCACCTGAGCATTTGGGAGTGAACACTCTGTTTCACTCCCACTAGATTCCCGAACCCGTCCAAACTGCCTCTAGGAGGACAATGTTTCTTCCCACTCTCCTCCTTCCATGACCTTTTCCTGTTCACTTAAAACATTTGACCTGTGTGGCCGCCCACTTCCTTCCTGCCCAATCCTTGAGGTTGGCAGGATTTTGAATTTCCGCCAAAACCTCAAGGACCGCCTCCTCCTTTGTTCCTTGGGGGGCCATTTTGTTTTAAGCTTGTTGGCAAGTTTTTTGGGCAATCTGTAGAGATGATTTAATTCACAAAGATTACACCGATTCACCACTCTTCAAAAATGTGACCAATTTCTTGCATTTCATATACAACTTCCTGGCACGCTTCAACTAGATGTCCAAACTTGCCACACAGTTTGGGCATTCCTGGTAGTGAATGTAGCCTCTTTTCTCCCAACACAATCATGGAAGGCAGATGTCTCAGGCCCCAGCCCCAGCGCCTTCCCATTGTTTGATGGGAATTCGCCAGGAGCAAGTCCAAATGCCATCCTCATCTAACACTTTGACTGGCTGGCCTCGAACAGTGCAAAATCTCCCAGCCATATATCTTCTCCAGTTACTGTTTCATTGAACATCCTGACAATCACAGTTTTAAATGTGTTGTCAGTCAGTTTTTCCACAGTAAACATGGAGAACTGGGCTTTGAACCTCTCAAACCTTTGCCAAAAATCATTCAAATGGGAAGCAGCTCTAAAGCTAACATCAAAACCTTTGTTCAGGGCAGAGTCACAATACAATCGGTTTAAAATGTAAGGTCTGCTGGATAAGCTGAAAAGTCCATTCGACATACCCAGTAGCTCACCTCCTTGAATAAACGACGCTGTGGTGCCTCCTCACAGCACGAGCAGCCGACATGGAGGCACCACCAAGCAGCTTAAAACCAAACAATAAATTACAACAATAAGTTAAAACCTGACAATAAATAAGTTGAAACCTTCTTACCAAAAAGAGTAGAGTCTCCAGAGCGAATCGCTCCAATAAAAGCCGCTTTACTTCCTGAAGGATGAGGGCACCGTATGACAAGCAAACACGGGCCCAAAGGTCCCATACGATCGCTGGCTCTACCTTCGGACCAGACCACTTGATCTTAGCCAAAAGGCCGAGAAGCGATAACCCCATTACTCTCAGCGCTGATGGAGTCCTTCAGCACTCTACACATCTCAGTGATGGTGACACAATCTGATCACATTAGAAACACTTCAAACAACAGACACAAACTCCAGAACGAACCACACACTCACAGACTGACAAAACTCTGAGAAGACCTAACAAAAACTCTGAGATTCTTTCTATGTAAATGTGTAAATATTAAAATAAATATAAGACATACTTGGTATCACTGCGACAATATGGTATGGCAGAGAGACGCCCTCACACCGTGCAAGTTTGGTTGTTAGAACGCTCGCCACGCTCCAGCAACGCATCACTTTAACGCTACCACAATGAATATGGGAATCACAAAGTTACGCCTCTGGAACGTTGTTATGTGGGCGTGATCTCACTTCTGTTTTGTTGCAGTTACTCAGCTCACCTGCAATCAATAGGCTAATTGATGTCACCTGAAAGGAGCCATTTAAAACTCGAGGACACGTGCTCTCACACTCTCTCTCTGATCCTGAAGCCAGCTTGGCAGTGGCTGGGCTTGTTTTTGTCATAGCCCTTCTTCTTTTCTGTTTTTGTTATTTAATAAATCTTATTTTATTTGGTAAACTTGTTTTGTGTCCTTGATGTTGCATCCCCAGAGCCAGGGTCGTAACGACGTTATTTGGTGAGTCGCTGGGACCAATATGGTACGGTAGAATGAAGTCCTCACAACGTGCCAGTTTGGTCGTTAGGATCGCCATAGATATATATACGAGATGCCTCATTAGCGACTGTTTCTATGGGCATCTATACGAAGTCCGCCATATTGTAACGGTCAACGGCTCTGTGTGAACCTACAGTATGATGAATGATGTCAAGTTGACTGTTCCAAGATGGCCAGATTCACGTGTTTTGAGCGGTCAAGTGTGCGCCTGTATATGTCTATGATTCAAACTAACCCTATGCCAAACCTTCACCCTAACCCTATATATTGTAAGTACATGTAATTAATATTAATCAGTATTTAAATATATATTTACACTGTAACAAGGACACCTTAAAATAAAGTGTAACCTTGCTTACAATTCCGCTTTTTTTATGTGTTTGGGAAAGGTCATAGTTTACATTGTTAAAATCATTTTGGATTTTAAGACAAACATTTTAAGACACAATACAAAAAACCCTGAATATAGATCGTTAAATATAAAAAGGAAATCAAGAAAAAAAACACAATAATGATAATGTTTATTTACAAAGCTCCTTTCCACATATTGTTTATAAAGTTTACTAAATAAGACAGGTTTATTTCAGTTAGTCTGACTTATTGTCACTTGATTTGGTTCAAAATGAGTCAGACTAACTGAAATAAGCCTGGCTTATTTGGTAAACTTGTTTTATGAAACAGCCCCAAGCTCTCTACAAGTCAGGTTTAAGGAACAGAACAAATAAACATCTAGGACAAACCACATACCGAGGGCTGAAAATAATATACAGAGAACACTTACAAAGCTAGACATTAATATATCAGAAACATCCCTAAAATTGATGAGAATTAATGACATGTTCGCCAAGTAAGCATTTCTTTTAACAAAGCATGTTTTAAAAAGGAATGCACTGCCTTGGAGACACTGCAATACCAGGTCGACAAGTGGAGAAGACGGAGCAAGCCCCTATTCTGCCTCCATGTTCCAAAAATCAATTTAATATATGGTCCTCTGATAGAGGACGTATCAGATATTAAACTGATAAGAACAGATACTACACTTGATCTTAGCCAAAAGAAGCGATAACCCCATTACTCTCAGCGCTGATGGAGTCCTTCAGCACTCTACACATCTCAGTGATGGTGACACAATCTGATCACATTAGAAACACTTCAAACAACAGACACAAACTCCAGAACGAACCACACACTCACAGACTGACAAAACCTGAGAAGACCTAACAAAACTCTGAGATTCTTTCTATGTAAATGTGTAAATATTAAAATAAAGGTGGCCGTTAAGACATACTTGGTATGTCATCATGA